>OX101793.1:31839376-31964376 GCA_944452715.1 Ophion slaviceki | reverse complement strand
TTTCATCGTCAGAGTGCAATTTTTTTAAACTTGCTGATTAAAAATGTTTCTTCGATAAACTTTTTTAAGATCCTCATCAGAGAGCCGCAATCTAAATCTATCGGAAATCATTTTGCATGACGATAAAAATGCAAAAAATGAATTTCCGTTGCATTTCGAGGTTGTAAACTTCAACGAGACAAGAAGAAGCGCGAGAACACGATCCTCGGGTTGGATATCGCGAATGCGTACTTTTTGGCATTTTCCACACTGCAATGTAAAATCGACCCGACAGGGGCAAGTCTCCACGATCGTGCATCTCTCCAACCGATGTTCTTTTTTCACTTTCTTCTTTTTGTTGGATTTTACACGTCTGTTATGCGGAGATTAGGCTCAAGAGAGATCTCGGATATATTTCATTCAACAGCTTGCAGAGTTGTTGAATTATTCTTCATCGTTCTCGCATTATATGTATACACACGCACGTACACACACAGAGAGAGAGAGGGGAGAGAGAGAGAGAGAGAGAGAGAGAGAGAGAGAGAGAGAGAGAGAGAGAGAGAGAGAGAGAGAGAGAGAGAGAGAGAGAGAGAGAGAGAGAGAGAGAGAGAGAGAGAGAGAGAGAGAAAGATATAAATATGTGCCAGTACCCTTATCGTCGTATTCCGCGTAATACAAGCTGGAGAATCGCTTTTGCTTTATCCTCCAGCTGCACACTTGCATTACACATATCATGCAGATAGGTACGTCTGTACGGAGGTACGAATCGAGTCAAGAGCTTATGCACTCGGCGGCAGTCTGATATATAGAAAGACAGAGAGGGGAAGACAGAGAACGGTGACTTCAAAGACCTTCGACTTCCCAGGACCGTCCTCATACTAGCCTATCGTCCCTGCACTCGACATTATACTTGAACGCCAATATTCTCAGAATTGTCTTAAGATAAATATGAGCCAATTCGTATAAAGGTCATTTCGCGGATCGCCTCGTCCTTCGAGGCAACGAGTTTTGCTTTTTATAAGAAAAGAAACCCTTTGAGGACCGTCCTCAAAGAAGCCAGATGTGCTGATAGTCGACATTGCAGACGGGTTGGAAGTATCCCCATTTTTCCCCATGAAGATACGTATGCATATGAGATATGTAGTTGGATAGTGCGGTGACTTATGAGAACCGGCTCGACTGGTTCACCTCGGAAGACACTAGAGAGAGAGAGAGAGAGAGAGAGAGAGAGAGAGAGAGAGAGGACGAGGACGACACACGAAAGAGCTCAGTGAGTATGACCACAGGCGTTGAGACATCGACTTTATTCAGAAAGATCGACGATCCTATAAATATACACATTAGTCAAAGCTGGATACACCTTGATCCCATCCAACAGATTTCTCGAATCGGTAGGTTGTTATTACTAATATTATATAAACACACATAGACATATATATGTATATGATAATCTCGCCGTATTAAGAATTATCAACACGAGTGCCATTGAATTGTCCAATCTGACATGTCATCACGGATCGTGAAAAACAAGAAAAAAATGACGTTGAAGATTTCGTCGTTGAAATGCAACAATTTTTTTCTTCAATTTTTCGTTCCTTTATTTCAATCATTGTCCAAAGCCTATTTTTTGCAAATTGCAGTCGTGAATTTGTGGTCGCGATTTTTACAGTCTAAAACGGTAAAAAGATTTGTGTAATCGAAAATCATTCATTTTCGTTGCATTCCAACGATACGAAGTTCAGCGTCGTGAAAAAAAAAACATCGTTCTTGCCAAAAGTATGGAAACATGACAAAACCAATGCGGTATTCCAGTCTGCATCATTGGAATGCAATTCTTTCCTATATTTTCGTTTCCTCATTTTTAATGACGTTGAAGTTTGCGTCGTTGGAATGAATATCTTTTTTTCTTCGTTTTTTTTTTCTTTTCTTCTCTCACTATCCAAAGGTCTTTTTCGCAAATTAAAGTCGTATATTTATGAAAAATAATACGTAGCAACGTTTGAGCTATTTTTAGAGAGCCTTAGTAGGCAAAAAATGCAAGTTATGAAAAATAATTAATTTTCGTTGCATTCCAACGACGCAAACGTCAACATAATGAATTTTATCATCATACAAAATCGTTTTTCTACAAACTTCCATTGTATGTTTCCAAATAAAGATGCTCGAAAAAGTCTTTCAGTGATTTTCGTAGCTCAAGTCTGACGAAAGAAAAAAAAGGATTGCGTTCCACCGATGCAAACTTCATGAAACGATATCATCCGTGTGTTTTTATCTTTTTTTCCCATCGGAACATCATTTACTCGAGGTCGTTTTTCTCGCCACGATTTGTGCCTTCCAAACCTTTTTGTCACTCGGGACGCTCACCCTCTCCCTTTTTCTCGCCAAGATAAACAATCTCGATGACCGTAATACACGTCTGATCTGCAAATATCTCGATGACACCGATAGCGCTTCTTGTAAACGGAGAAGCGCGAAAATATACGAGGGAGAGAAGATGAGAGTAAAAAAAAAAGAACAAACAAACGAAGGAAAAACGGACGGCAAAGGCAAACACGTGGAATCCAACTCGCGGCTGCCGTTTATGCGATATATCTGTGTGTGTGTGTGTGTTGAAAAGTGATGATCGATTTGTGAAAGGAGGAAACGCTGTTTTCGCTGTCTATTTCGAAGGTAAGACAGCAGCGTGTAGAACACAACGTTATAGCATGAGTCAGAGTTACAGCCTGGTGAGCGTGTAAAGAATACACGTGTATATATATATATATATATATATATATATATATATGCCTAATATCCATACAATGCAGAATTGAGGAAGAGAATTGACCAGGTAACGCGAGGCGGCGAGAGGGGATGAGTAGAGTACATGTGGGTCGAGCCACGTATGCCCGACCCCGTGCAGTACCTTCTCTACGGAATGCCCCTTATCATTCGCCAAGCGAGCGATGTGTGTATCCCTACACGTTTTGAATACACGTATGCGCGTGAGAACATAGCCGAATCCTATAATTCCCAAGTTTGCGATATACCCACATTCGTTACGTGCGTGTATGTTTTTGTTTTAAGAAAAGTAATTTTCAAACGATTGAAAGCATTTGCAGACGAAGGTCCTTCGCGGAACATGATCGTCTGCAGTATCGATGATTCGCAGGGGTGTGCAGGTAGCAGAATTGGTCGGGTCGGGTCGGGTCGGGTAATTAGACTATGGATCGGATCGAGTACCCGAATTTTTCGGGTACCCGTGATCGGACGGATTTACTCGAAATTTATCGAGTACCCGAGTCTTTCGAGTACTCGTCTCACATCGGGTACTCGATGTTTCATAGTAGATAGCGCCGCGGATACGTAACAAAATGGACGATATAGGCGCCAGCTTTATGTTCTCTACCCTTGGCCGATAGATTGGAGTTATTGAGAAATACAAATAATTGATTTAATAATTTTAGTATTTTTGTTACGTGTATATTTACCATTTTTTTCCAGGCGAACTTCTTTTAGGGAGTTTCGATACCAAAATCGAAATGCTTGTAGACGATTGAAATTCATATCACCGGGAGATTAATTTAGGATGCATTAACTGTCCAAAAATTAATTCGTTTCATCTAATAGTTTCGGAGGTTTTGAAGGTTCAAGTTGAGTTTTGTTCGAGTATTATTAATGAACCAAGTGGAGAAACCGCTTAATTTTTTAACACGACATTCCTGACACTAGTCGCAGTTTGTTCAGTTTTTGAAATTTAAATCGAAGCATTATTTTAACCTCTAGAGCCCTATAACTAGTGTTTACGAAGTGCCACGTGCCATGACGGTTCAACTTGAACCTTCATCCATTTGGTAATACACGTGGCACTTCGTGAACACTAGTTATAAAGCTGTAGGGGTTAAAGTAATGCTTCGATTTAAATTTAAAAAATTGAACAAACTGCGATTTGTGTCAGGAATGTCTTGTTAAAAAAATAAGCGGTTTCTCCACTTGGTTCATTAATAATACTCGAACAAAACTCAACTTGGAACTTCAAAATCTCCGAAACTATGTGGTGAAACGGATTAATTTTTGGACAGTTGATGCATCCTAAATCAATCTCTCGATTATATGAATTTCAATCGTCTATAAGCATTTGGATGGTATCGAAACTCCTTAAGACACTCGCATTTAGTAAAAATCGAGTTATTTGAATGTCAAAAAACTGAATAAAAGCAAGATTCTTCGTCGAATTTTCATTAATTCTGTCCAGTGCTAACGGGACATTTCGGCGTCCTTCTTAATTCAATTTTTCGTCATTTTAAAAAAATTTCCCAGAAAAAACTTGTTCTTTAAACGCTTATATCTCTGAAACTAATGAAGATATTTTTTATTTTAAAACGTCAAATGGAAACTACATTCTTCTCGCTTCGAATAAACGCAGGGCTTGAGTCGTGGTCTTTTTGGTTTTTTTTCTCCATTTAAAACCCACGTTAAAAAATTCAAAACTTTAAGGCGTTTGCCGGAACAGAAGATGTTTGATGTAAATTTGTTCCTTTCGCACACTTTTTAGTGATGCCAAAACGCAAGTTTCCCGAGCTATTACGATACGATCCGCCAAAGTGACCCTTTTTCACACACGCACGCACGCACGCACGCACAGAATAGAATAGAAAAGTGAGTCGAAAAAAGATTTTTAAGGTATAATCATTTATTCGTGTTATCGCCTTCTTCGATTTTTCGCTTTTCTCCCATTATTTGATCGATACACCGAGATAGAAAATAAATATCAATATTTATATTTATATTTATTTTAGATTATATTTATTATTATATTAGATGTTATTAGATTATATTTATTATTATTATATTATAGATTATATTTATTATAGATACGGATCTCCGAGTCGTTTACGAATACCCGAAATTTAAGAGTACTCGACGTTTACGAGTACCCAAAATTTGAAAGTACCCGATAGTGGCGGTTAATGCAAAAACGTAACCAGTCGAGTACCTGACCCGACCCGAACATCGGGTACCCGAGTGAATCGAGTACCCGCACACCTCTAGCAATCTTGCAAGAAACTACCGCCATGCTCAGTTCCTATATTCTCCTTGTGCATCGGTACGGGGGGAGACGGAGAAGCAGGGGCAAGAGAGAGACAGACAGACAGAGAGAGCGAGAGAGAGAGAGAGAGAGAGAGCATTGGCCGACGAGGGTACGCTTCCTTCCGTCTGAAAATTGGCAATATCCGTTTCGAAATTCTTATTTCGTGGTAGATGGTGAGTGTGCGTGTGTGTGTGGATGGCTTGTCTTGCTCAATGGCTGAGAGCCGATCTGAGCTAAACCCAAACTTATATACACAACAGCTTCTGTTCGTATTCTCTCTCTCTCTCTCTCTCTCTCTCTCTCTCTCACTCTCTCTCTCTCTCCCCCTCTCTCTCCCTAGTAGTAAATCTCTCCCCAAGATCCGAGATCGAAGCACAAGACCGCTAATCCAAGATGGCTGCCAGGATGGTAGTATCTAAGTGTGGGTTTTAACGGGCCACTCCCGTTCCCCTCACCTTGTCGCCCACTCGTTCTCCCAACGGCCCGAGTGTATCTTGGAAATCCAGACTTTTACAACTCGCCATCTCGGGCGAGGAATCGCGGACGTTAATTTTGCAATGTTTCAACGTCATGCAATGTGTATAGCTCAAGCTCTTCTCAACTTTACGAGCCGGCGGGGGAAATTGCTTGAAAAATTTCATCCCGATGTCGCCGTACCTACTGGCGATAGCCAGCTCGTTGTTTCCATTGGAAGATAATGCTTATGATAAATACGCGTTATCGCGCAGTGGCAATCTTTAGAATAATTATTTCCGCAATATGTGCCTCGGAGTACATACTTATATGTACATACACATACAGGGTGGGCCGAAAAGTGACGTCCAGAGGAAAATCTAGATGCTTCGTATCGATACCTGTCCGAATCACCTCGTGTATTTTCTACGATCTTTTTTAGTTTTCGAGCAACAAGCAGTTTGGTCAATATTTACGAGTGGGGCTCCAGCCCTAATCGGCTCCAAATTTGTTTTCACGTGTTCGGGGCCATTATACAGTATGAAAATATGTTTTTTATGATGGGGGAGGGGTATTTTATTGAGAAAAAAAATATTTCACTTGCAAACCCAAACAAACAGAATTTTTTATATTCTTTTTCGACATTTCCTATGAGATTGAAATTTACATCGTTGGATGCAATCAAAATTAGTATTTATCAATTTTTCGAATTTCGTTTGGAAATATTCGTTAGAAAAACATCTGTTTGTTTGGGGCTGAAACCCAAACAAACCCAAACAAACCGATTTTTGTAACGAATATTTCCAAACGAAATTCAAAAAATTAATAAATACTAATTTTAATTGCATCCAACGATGTAAATTGCAATCTCATAGGAAAAGTCGAAAAAGAAAATTAAAAATGCTGTTTTTCTTGAAAACTATAAAAAATTGAAACACATGCTAATGGTTGGGAATGACGATGGAGTTTGCATCGTTGAGAGGCAACGAATATTTTTTTTAAATATCTTAAGTTTCTTTTGGCAGACTTGAGCTGCGAAAGTTACGTAAACATTCTTGCAAAATGTTATTTAGCAATCTACCTACATCTGCAAAATATGATTTTTTTTTATAATAATGAAATTAAGAAATTGAAAAGAATTTTCGTTGCATTCCAACGATGCAAACTTCAACCCTATGATTGGAATAGGCATCGCTTTCTATTCCACCCTGTAGATATTGGTATATATTTCGCATAATGCGAAAGAAAAAAGTGATCGGGGGCAGGGGTCGAAAAATAGCAGGTCTCTTATTTTGTCTTTGTATTTTATCTTCGTAACATTTTTTTTAATTATTTTCGCATATTGGCAATACAGTATCAATATTATCGGTGTTGCTTTCCAATCACGTTCCTATTTATCGAGATATACAAATAAATGCATTGCCCACCAACGTATACTATATATATATATATTTAGATCGTTGGGATATTATCGCGTTTTCGCAAATACCGCGCGCGATGTGGAGAGTCACGTTTGTGTGTACTGAGGGTGCTTAGGATGTATGAGAACGTGACGGTGTAACCAAGGGGACATGCGACTTCTAACAAGTTGCATCGATGCGGACTGCTCTATCGACTATCTCACAAGAATATAGTGCCCGAAGGGCTCGTGGTCTTCTCTCCGTCTTCACGACGTACCCGACTTTTGTGCCCGTGCTACTACCGAAAGCGACCACAATGACAGATATTAAGCTTCCTATTTACGACCTGAGTAAACGAAGCGTGTAGTTTCGCTTTATTGCTAAAGTACTGGGCTCATATATATATATATATGTGTGTGTGTGTGTGTGTGTGTGTGTGTGAGCCCATGAGGATGTGTGAACGGGATATTTCAGAGACATCCGAGTGGGAATACCGTCCTCATAGTATTCAATTGTTCCCTCACTTTATGTGAACCCGAATATTCTTTCAAATCACTTTTGGACGAATGCAAGATTATTATGACGTTGAAGTTTACATCGTTGGAATGCAGCAATATTTTTCAAATTTTCTATTTCTTTAAATTTACTACTATCCAAAGCCTTTTTTTCGTAAATTGAGATCGGATATATTTAATAAGAATAGGGCGAAACGTTTAAGCGATTTTCAGTGCCTAAAAAGGCACAAATTGAATTTGAGCAAGCGAAAATAATTTATTTTCGTTGCGTTGCAACGATGCAACCGTCAGTCATGCAAAAAGGTAATATGTGGGACTGTCTGGCCCCCAGGCATATATTCGTTTCTGCATGTCGTTATTGTGTACAAATAAATATCAGAGCGTAAGTGTCCAGTTACACTCACATGTATATTCCCGTATACAAATTAATATGAATTAATACACATTTTCGTGTAAACGAAAAAATAAAAACGGATCTCGGGTCGGTCTGGTGCATTTCGAAATGATTAAATGGTCCGGGCAATGAATGTCAGTCGATGTGAGGGCATCAAAATACAGAGTATGTAATAATAATGCTTGAAATCTAATTCGAATGGAATAATTTATTTCGCCAAATTATATGATTTCTGGACGTACAGCCTTCGAATATTTGGTCACTCAAAGTCACTGGTTTCAAGACCAAGTACAACATGGTCTTGAAGTATGACGTTGAATGCACTGTAAAAAAAGTCATTAAATTTACTATACTTTTACAATTGAAAATTTCTAAACTCGGAATATGAAACGCAAATTCGCACTTCAGTAATGGAAACTTCAGTAATGGAAATGAATTTTCATAGATGCGTATACATTTTAATATATGGGACATTGAATATTAGTATGCTGCGTATGAGTTTTTCAACGCGCATCATAATCATACAAATATTTGTTTGATTAATGCAACAAACGTATATGATTTCCATATTTACACAAAAAGTTTAAAAATCACAATATGACTGTTATTTTTAACTTCATTCTGTTGAAAAGTACAATACCTTGTACATTGAATATTACAAAAAACTGTTTAAAGAAATATGAAATTTAAAATACTTTTACAATACTATGGCAAATGAAATTTCAAAACTTAGTATATGAATGAATATTTAGGCTTTAGTGTTGTAAAATTCAATACCGGACCTACATTTCATACGGTTTTACATTTCGTAATACGTACGAATTGAATATTAATACAATATCTACAATTTTTCAAGGCATCTAATAGAAAAATGAATATTCTTAGTTGAAAAATACAACAAGCGTTTTGAATATATACAATGTAGATTCTGATAGACTGGAGAATATTTAGAAATGAATAGGACATTTACAATACGAAGGCACGTACATTTTCTGATTTACAACGAGACTACTGAGCCTGGATGTCGCGAATCGGGTTCTCCTTTCGCGGGGTGAAAGTTGAAGACCTCCGAATTAACGTCGTTTTTTATTTTTGTTCCAATAGGCCTTAGTTGCTGAGATATCGCGATTTGAAAATTTGGGAATTTCGGACGGAGCCAAGCCGGTTTCGGCTCACGCGTAGAGTACATTGAGCGTTGATACTTGAGACAAGAGCGGCCGTAGCTAGTACGGTAAAACGACGGACTGGCACTGAAAGTTCATGGTTCGCGTCCCTGTGCTTTTTTTTAATTCAATTTTTTTTTCTTTCTAATCTCTTTTAAGACTTTGCATGTGCAGATAAATAAGAAAATTCGAAAATATGTATTACTAGTTTTATTTATCTATTATATTAAAATAATTAATCCAAAAATGAAGTCACAATTACAAAGCAAAATAATATGGTATAAAAAATAAATAATTAATCTAATTCACACTTGCAAATTTCGCGGCAGGTAATTATTCTGATTCTTCTTCTATCAGATCGGTATGCTGACAAATTGGAGGGAGGAAACCATCGTAAAAGCAAGGGAAGCACAAAGGCTTACGACACCACGAACATAAGATGAACGCAATACCACCGCAACCACATTAATTATTTTAATATAATAGATAAATAAAACTAGTAATACATATTTTCGAATTTTCTTATTTACCTGCACATGCAGTCATGAGAGATTATAAAATAAAATAAAAATTGAATTAAAAAAAAGGACGGGGACGCGAACCGTGACTTTTCAAGTGCCAACGCGTCGTCTTACCGTATTAGCTACGGCCGCTCTTGTGTCAAGCATTAACGCTCAACGTACTCTACGCGCCAGCCGAAACCTGCTTGGCTCCATCCGAAACTCCCAAATTTTCAAATCGCGCTATCTCAGCAACTAAGGCCTATTAGAACAAAAATAAAAAACGACGTTAATTCAGAGGTCTTCAACTTTCACCACGCGAAAGGAGAAACCAATTCGCGACATCCAGGCTCTGCCTTCTCCTTGTTAGTATGTGTTTATTCGGATAGTCTGATTTAATATATAATTCAATGCAGAAAACTTCAAATTCGTGCTTTGGTCAGCATGTTAAATCAAATCATAAAAAAACGTATCGAGTAACACCAAATCTAAAGTAAATGATTAACACCCGGTGTGATGGTCTAGTGGTTAGCGTGCTCGCCACTGAACCAGCGGACGGGGAAGATCCCGGGTTCGAACCCTAGTCGCGTACATTTCGTCGTGAAATGTTTTTCTTCGGCATTTCACGGCGAAATACAACTAAGTTAGAAATACGATTGTAGTCATGATGAATATAATACAGAGTGGCGGGGGGGAGTGCCTGCGGCCGCAAGGAGGACAGGGGAAAGTAGAGGGGTAACCACAATGAAGGGGTAGGATAGGAATAAACGCGAGAAATTAACACCGAACAAAAGCAGCAAGTCTAATTACAAACCCAAATCGATTCGCATTAATTTTTATCGCAGAAAGTAAATAATAACAATTACACTAACCTAACACCGTAAAATTAATACACTTTTCTATGCCAATTTTACTTTTTTTTAAATTAAAAAATGCAATCTGTGCGTATTAATTTTAATACGCTCACAATAGATACCTTGCGATACGTATATGATTTTTCCAGTACTTAAGTGTTGCGATATTACTGAACGATTATTAGACATTCGAAAAGCAGCCCATTGATTTTCAAATGACAATATTAAAATTCATAAACGGTATCTGTAAAAAGACTTCCTACACTTTTATATTAATTTTAATACAGATTTTTTTTACAGTGTGTTTGCATCGTTGGAGTGCAACGATTTTTTTTCTTCAATCTTTTATTTCCTTATTTTTATCATTACCAAAAGTCTTTTTTTTGCAAACTGAGGTTGTAAGTCTCTAATAAGAATATGTGAAAACATTGGATTTATATTCATAGCCCAGATCAGGCAAAAAAAATTATCAGTAAAAAATAATTACTTTTCGTTGCATTCCAATGATGCAAACTTCAACGTTATTTTGAAGTTTCCATTGTTGGAACCCAACGAAAATGAATTCTTTTTCACTGATAACATTTTTTTTCGGCCACTTTATGAAAAGCATGCGAACGTTTTTTATTTACATATTTATTTCAGTTACAGATTTACGACGTTAGTTACGAAAAATGTTCTGAATAACAATAAAAATGACGCAATAAGAAACCATCGTTGCATTCCAACGGTGCAAACTTGAACGTTATATCACAAAAAATTTGAGTGATTTTCTCAGTTTGACGATCTATTTGATTTTGAGTTTTAACAAATGCACAAAAAGGTGCGGCCGAGGGAAGAGGGGCTGAAGTGCACAGCGGTGTGGGCTCTTTCTCTCTTCCTCTCTCTGCCTCTCTCTCTCTCTCTCTCTCTCTGCCTCTCTCTCTCTCTCTCTCTCTCTCTCTCTCTTCGTTTCGTGTTCGCGTGTATACGCGGTTCGGAATTGTCGGTAATTACCGCGATTATCACGAGAGAAAAGCAGCTGCCACTCTGGAATCTCCCGCGAGGATTTGCCAGAGTGAGAAAGAGAGAGAGAGAGAGAGAGAGAGAGAGAGAGAGAGAGAGAGAGAGAGAGAGAGAAAGGGACGAGAGGAAACGCGACACGTAAGCGCGGGGGTATAAATGAAAAGAGCACGAGAACTCGAAGGAGTTTATGGGAAGAGAAGCGCAAGGCGATGAGAAGCACCGAAAAATACTCTCGTTTAATTTTTATAGAAATTATATACTGTCACGAACACTCACAGCTGCCCTTTTTGCCTTCGCGCTCGCGCGAACGAACGAACGAACGCGAGAGCAGGGAGAGAGATAGAGAGACAGCGAGAGAGTACTTGAACCATCAGTGTGCACGCGGAGTTGATCGTGGGATCGGTAAAAAAATCTTTCTCCGGACTTTTTATACGCGAGCATTGCAAACTTGGAAAACGTCATTTGATTTGAATCAAAGAACTATCAAGGGATAACCCAAAAATGAAAAAAAAATAGATCTCCGCCCAATTCTCGCGATAAATCGATACGAAAGAATATTATCGAACGGCGGAGGGGGCTATGTTTGGATTTGTGAAAATTGAGACCCCCCAGGCGCTCAATTTTTACTGAAAAACAAACGCGGTAAAATAAAATTAGTAAACGAAAAATCTCTTCAATTTTTACGATAAAACAATTCGCGAGAATATCGCGAGCAAAACTATGTTTCAGCTTGTGTAAATAAAGTTCCGTACTTTATGTCTCCTGGTAAAGGATTTGGAAAAAGTTGATCAATGGTGCCATTGGAAATTACCGCGAGAACGTTTCTTTAATTTACATGTAAAAAAAAAAACTTGTCGATTTTGAAATCAAATGGCGTCTCGCTTTGAGTCTACCGTAAGTGCCATATATATTTTGCAAGTTCTCAATCGCAAAACCTGAGCCTGGCGAACGTGCCAAATTTCGAAACATATTCTTCGTGAGAATTTTCAATTGTGGGTGTCATACGCGTGTGTACGGTGTGCTCGCGGCGCTCGAAAGAGCTTGAGGATTAAATACCGATCGTTGAGAATGCTCGCTCGACGATAAATTTCGATATCGTATACACGTAGGCTCGAGTTATCTGGCCCGCGGATAGTATTTCGTTCTGAAGATAAGCTCGATCGTGTGTCACAGAGTACTACGTTTCCCTCAGCGTATGTACGTATATGTTGATAAACGGAACTCGATGTCACGTCATTTGGAACGTGACTCGTACGATCGAGAGCCAAAGCCGAGGTAAAACGATGAAGACACGAGATCGAATTATAGTGTGCATTTTATACGTGAGAGAGAGAGAGGGAGAGAGAGAGAGAGAGAGAGAGAGAGAGAGAGAGAGAGAGGCGGGTCACGGAGGAAAAAAAGATCGGTAAGGAAATAAAAGGGATAGAAGAAAAAAAGCGACGGAGGAGAGAGAGAAGAAGGAAAAGAGGTCGATGACAAAAGAAAAGAGATAGAAGAAAGAGAGAAAGGAGGAGGAAAAAAGATCGGTATAAAAAGATCGTTAAACGGAGATCGGTAAAGACATATACGAAGGCACATGTTCCTCAAGGAACTTCGACGCATCGATTGCACGCGGGGAAAGTTTGACATGGCACGTATCAACCAAGCAGCTTCGCCGCTGAGGGATTCTTTGGCTCTTCGTCTCATCGATACGTATCGTTATATATTTATATAAAGAAGACGGAGCGAGAGAGAGGCAAGTAAGAGTGGAGTATCATCAAAGCGTTCTCCCCCCCCCTCTCTCCCTCTTCCTCTTTCGAGAGTCTCTATCTCCAGAAGAAAAAATCCGCAATCTTCGCGCCGCGGCAAATTTCCCGATTTTCCCTGACAAGGAAAGGTTGCGACGTCGATCTCTCCGATTTCGAAGAAGTTTGGCATGCTTGTAGAATGGGTAAAAATAGGCGACACGGATTTTTTTTATATCTGCGGAACCCGATTTTTGAGGGGTGAAACGCACCCTCGAAAATAGGAGTGTTTTTCGTCGATAACGTCATCGTTCTTAGCTCCAATGTAGAGTACACGAAAAAAATTAACATTTTTGCTATTTGAATTTTTTTCATATCTCGTACCGTTGAAAGGGTTGAAACGCACCCTCGAAAATTGGGGTGTTTTTCGTTTTTCGTCATTAACGTTTTAACGGTACGGGAAATGAAAAAAATTCAAACGCAACAATGTTTATTTTTTCGTGTACCATACATTAGAGATGAGATCGATAACGTTATCGACTAAAAACGAAAACATTTTCGAGGGTGCATTTCAGCCCTTAAAAATCGGGTTCCGCAGATATAAAAAAATACGTGTCGCGTATTTTAACCCATTCTACAAGAATGCCAAATTTCATCGAAATCGGAGAGATCGACCCCGCAATCTTTCCTTGTGAGTATATCGTGGAGTCGTTTTCCCCCGTGCGACCATCGATCTGAACATCTACCAAAGAGAATATTCGGGATGAAATTCACACAAAGCTCGTGTACTTTTCAAATTTTCCAGCCAGCATCCGTGCGCGGGACGAAAAAAACATTCACATTGTCGGACAATCATTCGAACGATAATCGAACCAAGGTGTTTTTCTTTTTTCCTTTCGAATACGTGTGCGAAGTTGGCATCTCAATTGTTAGCATCTCCATCGACAAACTCCAGATAAATTGGCATCCCGTGTAGTTTTACAGTTCTTGATAAGTTTTAAGCCGTTACCCCCACTTGTAGCGCAAAAAAGGCCTTTTTCATGAATTTTTTTTAAAGAAAACTACAAAACTTTTTTAATCGATCAATATACCATCTTAAAGAACACATCTTGAAGAACTTTCAGTAATTTTTTTATTGAAAAATATTACATTGTTTAGTGGCAAATAGCCGTCAATGAAATAATGTTTTTATATACACGGTTTGCGGTGACCAACATTGCGGCGAAGTGGATCATCTGAAAAAAAATGCGGATGGATTTAGTCAAATATAAGTATAAACTAGTCTTTAATCGAAGGATTTTAAAAAATATTCATTTTTCACAAAATGGCGGACAGTCAAAGTTAATGGTTCGATTTTAACGAAAAAAAAGCGGCCGTTTTTTGGCTATAAAACGGCCATTTTTTTTTTCGAAAAAAAAGTCGAACGATTAGAGACTACATTTTTATGTATTAAATAAGCCTGCAAAATTTCAAGAAGATCGGTTCATTAGTGTTCGAGTAATCTTGGTCACCGACTTCAGAAATGGCATTTTGAGAAAAACGCGTTTAAAGTTTCAATTTCAGTTTACACGAAGAAAATATTTTTTTTTGTAAACTTACATAGAGTCATCTATTCCGGGCATAAAAAAAACTGCACTTCAAATTGCACTTCAAAAAAATGCAATTAAAAAAAATCGATTTTTTCAAAATCGCAAGTGGGGGTAACCCCTTAATAATAGTTCCGTCGATTATGGCATCGAAAAGGCATTTTGAAAAAATTAGACGGTAACATAGCAAAACATATCATAGCATCTCATCGAATTTTGCAAATTTGACCATGCCAGAGTACAAATTCAAAGAGTTGTACATCCTAAACCTATTCTGTAAATAGTTATATCGGTCGAATCTAATTCGAATCGCTAACAATTGTTATAAACAAAATATCTGTAGAGGAGTGAGATGCTGTCTTTTTACGGCGAGTTCTGGGTCGTACGAAGCTTTTGAACGATAAGTAGAGGTCCCTCACACAAGCTCCGAAATAGTTCTGGTCTTTCAAACGTCCTCAATAATTATAAATCATTGTTATAGACAAAATATCCGTACAGGAGTGAGATGCTGTGGTATAACTGCGAGTTCTGGGGTCGTATGAAGGTCTTAAATGATAACTAGAGGTCCCTCACACAAGCTCCGGAAGAGTTCTGGTCTCTCAAATATCCTCAATATCTATGGCTCATTGTTATAAATAGATTATCCATACAGGAGTGAGACGCTGTGGCTTTCGAATTCCGGGGAAAAAAATCTCATTTTTCGGGCTAGAATCGTGTGGGCGATGAATATAAATAAAAACTCGTTGCATCTCTTTTGGAAGCCCCGGGCAGTATTTGTTCAGATGCCACGTAAAAACTTGATTTCCGGGTGATCAATGTTATTACGAGGGAGGGGACGAGCAATTTTCTGGTTTACGGGTTTTTTTATGTCACTTGGCGGTATTGATGCCTCAGGCGAAAAAACCTGGCGCGAATCGTGATATACAGGATATTCGTGACGTGTGTGTGTGTGTATGTATGTATATGTATATATATGTCACGCATAGTCACCCCTAGTTTGATGCGTCCACCCCAAAAACTCTCATACACCCTCCAATCTCGATTCACCTGTGACGATCGAGAGACAGCCAAAAAGGATCTAAACAAAACATGTGTGTGTGTGTGTATGTGTGTGACTGTCACGTAATTCGTCACGCACTGAGAGGACTATGTCTCTCTTCGTCCCTCTCTCTCTCTTTCTCTCCCTTGCCAATTCTGGCTCCTTTTCGTTCATTCTCCTCCCCCCCAATCTCTCAGGTGGTCGAGGCACAAAGAAAAAGAGAGATTATCGAAATGAAAGCGTGAAAAATGATGCGGTCCATCTCTCCGGTCCCCAAGGGACGAAGAGAGAAAGAGCGAGAGAGAGAGCGAGAGAGCGAGAGTCTACAAAGGGATACGTCCCTGAATTCAATGCAGTACATAATACGTACTGTTACTTTATATATGAGGTATACACTAGAGCGAATCTCCCGTGAACGATCGAGGGATACGTCGGGGCGATGCACGTTGTCAAAATAGTGCGCGTCATAAAGTGCTTGCCGAATCTTCGTGCGTCGGAAGTCTGCATCGTTGTGGCGGGAAGAATTTTTTGTTTCGTTTTTTTTTTAAATTTATTTTCTACCATTTTTTGGATTGACAGCCATGGCATTGAAGTTTGCATCGTTGCAACGAAACGAAAATTCATATTTTTATCAGCTTATTTTTATTATGATACCAAATCGTGTTTGCAAACTTCAATTGCAGATCTTCCTATATCTCGAAAAATTATTGAGAGATTTTGGTAGCTAAAATCGGTTAATAGAAATTTGAGAAATAAAAAAGATTCATTTCTATTGCACTCCAAAGATGAAAACATCAATACCCACCGTGTCAGTCTTCAGTCGACATGCTGTTGAAGTTTGCGTCGTTAGAATGCAACGGAATATTTTTTTGTTTACTGAATTTCCCAAATTTTCTTTGACAGATTTAAGCTATTAAGATCCGTCGATCATTTTTTAGGCTCTTTATTTAGCGATTTACAAATAAACTCTACAAAATACGATTTTTCATACTAATAAAAATAAGGAAGTAAAAAACAAATCGTTGCATTCCAACCATGCAAACTTTATGCCAATCAGTCGCTAATAAGAGATAGTAAAATACATTCCAATAACGTTGTCGTTTGCATCGTTGAAATGCAACGGAAGTTCTTTTTTTTATTTCTTTATTTTTATGATGATCATAATTTAACATTTACCGATTGAGCTCGTAGATTTCCACTGAAGATATGAAAAATCAATTGCGTGATTTTCGTACCCTAAGTCTGGGGAAAGAAATGTGAACGATTGAAGAAAGCTTAATTTTCATTGCATTTCAACGACGCATTTTAACCCTTAAACGTCACATCCTCGGCCAGCAACTTAGTTGGTCACATGGGGTCCGTGTGACCCCAGTCATGTTTAAACGATTGCCACGTTGATTTTATCGTTTCGAATGGCTTATAAAAATTCAGGGTATTAGTTTGAACCTTCTAGAATGTGGCATTTTCAGTATAAAATTGTAATAGACATTTAAAATGGCGGACAAAAAATCAGGAAGGGTTCAATGCGTGAAAAAGGCAGTTTTTACTTGAAAAATCATAACTCTTGCAATGGTCAATGAAACAAAATTTAGGGCGATACTCTTGAGACATGGTAGTTTAAGGAAAAAATAGTATAAAAAGGTATTTATTTGGACATTTGAAGAGGGCCCATTTCGCAGTAAAAGAACGATAATCGTGGAAAATGAGCAATCTATTCGCAACAGCGGCTTGAAAAATTAAGAGATCAAACACAATTATGAGATCAAAAATTATGATTCAAGATAAAAAATGATTTAAAAAACACAATTATGAGAACAAAAACATGAGATGAAACACATTATATGTGACAGATATAAAAAAAATATTGAAACATATAAAATATTAAAAAATCGTAAATAAATCGAGTTTTTCCCCCACAGTCGACACAGATGAAACCTCTGTGCTTGTCGCAGAGTCTAAATGGTTTTTTGGTATTCCAGGTAGTATTGTAATGAGTTTTAAGTGACGTAGACGGACGTCGCAGAGAATTCACATTTCCGAGTAATTCATGTGAACGCGATAGAATTTTTTTACCGTTCTCATATTAATATTTACATTACGTAGAGTGATCCCACGAAGAGAACAAAAAATTTCCTTTTCTAGGAAAAAACATATGTGCAGGCCACATGGGGGTCAAAATGACCGCGGCGCTCGCCCGTTTTTTTTTTGTATCGACTACCACGGCGAAACTGCTGTCGCGAATCGTCCGACCCTGATCGGTACTTACCAAGGACACTCCAAAGCAGCTTTTCAAGGCGAGCCAGCCTTGGCCGTCTACAATTAATAATAATTTTGGCTCAAAGTCGCGCGTGGGGTCCCTCGGACCCCGTGTGCGAAGGGTTAAGGGATTTTCAACATTCGGTCCAATTATCGATAAAAAAATCATCCGCTGATGATGAATTTCCCAGTCAGAATTCGATCGGACCACCCCCCCCCCCCCGACGGTTCATAGACGAAAATCGATCTCCTGGGCCAAATAAACGCAGTGATGAGACTGAAAAATTCGTGACTTTGCATCGAATGAGACTCTTTGCCCTTGCAAAATTTCGAATTTGAACATATATACATATTTAAATATAGTGACCGACTATATTCAGAGTTACCGATATGTACATACGTATACGAAAATATATACACGAAAGGACGAAATAAAATAGCACGTGTGTGTTGTCGTAGATTTACAGGATGCAGGGTCTGCTGGCGTGCCGGAAAGGGAGGCCCGCCCCGACGACGTTGCTACTCCCGTCGCTGCTACTACCCGCGTTCGTCGCTGGCCTCGCAACCCTCGCTAACGGTGAGTCACTTTTGCCTACCAGCATTTACCACTACTAGCCGTTTGTCTCATGCTGCATATCCCTACAGCGGTACATACTGTTTATGGATAGCGCGTTAGGTCACCATCAGTTTGGAGGGCTCATCTCAAGCTCTTCATTCTCAATGTATGTATATGTACACATACACACTTTTGTCTTTTTGTGCGTAAAAATAAATTCTTAAATTCTAAATTAAAAAAATTCTTTTCAATTTATTACTCCGATTATCCAAAATCATATTTTGCAGATTTAGGTTGCAGATCGCTACATAAAAATCCTAACAATTCTCAGCGTCATTTGCGTAGCTTAAATCTTCCAAAAGGAATTTGGGAAATAGAAGAAAATCACTTTCGTTGCATCTCAATGGGGCAAACTTCGACGACATTTGGATTTTCGTATTATTTCCTATGTTTCGCAAGTAATCGTCCTCATGGTAAAATCCACGACGAGGAAAATGTGATGCCGTTCTAGTTGGAATGTAACGTTTTTTTTTTTTTCATTTTTATTTCTCTTTCAAAATGATTACCCAAAGTCATTTTTTTTGTAAATTTGGGTCGTAAATTTCTAGTAAGAAACGTTTGAGCGATTTTCACAGCCTACATCAGCAAAACAAAATTGAACAATCGAAGATAATTAATTTTCGTCGCGTTTCAACGATGCAAACGTCAACATCATGATTTTTGTAGTTCAAATCTGACGAAAGAAATTTGAGGAAAATAAAATGAATCGCGTCCCAACGATGCAAACATCAACTCCATAAAGTTCATCGAGTTGTATTTTAATATTAAACAGATGGGCACTCGTTATTATTCTCGATAAAAATAAAGACATTCCAAAGGGGTGTATTCTCCCTTATATCCTTTTTTGAGTATGGCAGTAGCGCGGTAGATACGAAGGGTCTTGGGCGGGAAGGGAGAAAAGTACCCCTTGTCGAGCAAGGGGTAAAAGGTAATATCAACGAGTGAGCAAGAGAGAGCGAGAGAGAGCGAGAGAGAGCGAGAGAGAGAGAGAGAGAGAGAGAGAGAGAGAGAGAGAGAGAGAGAGAGAGAGAGAGAGAGAGAGAGAGAGAGAGAGAGAGAGAGAGAGAGAGAGAGAGGAGAGAGAGAGAGAGAGAGAGAGAGAGAGAGAGAGAGAGAGAGAGAGAGAGAGAGAGAGAGAGAGAGAGAGAGAGAGAGAGAGAGAGAGTGAGAGAGAGAGTGAGTTCGTATCCGCGCGAACGCAGCTATTATATGGCTGAGTATGTGATGCGCCTGGGGAATGAAATTTTCGGGAGTCTGGCCTGCTCTACGTGTACGCGTGTGCAACTCTGTACCCTCGTGTGTGCAAATCGTCGCGTCATCCCCGCGAAGGGCGCGAAAACACCGGCCTGTCTTTTTTACTTTCGCTTTCTTTTTTTCGAGTTTTTTTTTCCTCTGCACTCTTCACAGAGCCACGCCTATGCATACATGTGTGAGTAGAGTATATATACTGTGTGTGTGTGTGTGTATCTTTCCTGTGGCAGAGTACGTCGTGGCTTGGTTTTACTCTCGTGTAGTTTGGAACGACTACTGGGGGGTGCATTATACAGACGTATGTTCGCCGAGTAGTGATGTATATGGGACGGAAAGCACTCTCTCTCTCTCTCTCTCTCTCTCTCTCTCTCTCTCTCTCTCTCTCTTTGCCCCTGTACTATAAGGGTAGAAAGAGTAGGCGGAGGGGAGAGTTGCCACGTGGTTCTCGAGGTACGGAGAAAGAGAGAGACATAGAGAGTATTCTTCTTTTCCTTTTTTATTTAAAGTTCGTATAATGAAGGATCCTAAAGCCAAATGATTTCATTCATTCCTATCCACTCTCTCTCTCTTTCTCTCTCTCTCTCTCTCTCTCTCTCTCTCTCTCTCTCTCTCTCTCTCTCTCTCACTCTCACACACACACCCTCTCTCTCACTCTCTTTGTCTCTCTCGCGCCCTCTCCCTTCCTCTGACGTTTATTCCCTAGTTTGACTCATACACACGTAGCACATTCCGCGCTTGCGTCCATTAATTTATCAGTGGGGTTTCTTTCGTAGCGTATCGTATACCTACGACTTTGTAACCGATGACACAGTGCTCCACTTGTAGCGCCCTTTGCAGCGCGACCGGAAATCGCATGGCCGTGCTTTCTTTGTGTGAACGGGCAATTTGCCCGTCTCCGGTTATCCCATAGAAATCGTCCGTCCCAGGAAAAGCTCAATCGATTTCGTTCAACTTTATCGACGTTGAAGTTATGGTGTTGAGACTTGCATCGTTGGGACGCAACGAGAATTATTATTTTTCTTTTTTTTTAAAGTATTTTTTAGCGTATTTGGGCTCAGAAAATTACTTGAACGGTTTTTAGAATGCTTGTTAAAAATCTACAACATAAGTTGACAAGAAAATATTTTCGATAACAATGAAAATAAAAGCAGAGAAAAGGGCTTTCGTTGCATTCCAACGATGTAAAATTCAACACCGTTTGAAGTTTGCATCATTGGAATGCCACTACATTGTTTTTTCTTCATTGTTTACGTCTTTACTCTTATTACAGCCAGAGCCACCTTTTTTTGCCAATTCAGGTAGTGAATTCCCTATGAGAATACCTCGAAACGTTTGAGCAATTTGCACAGCTGATTACGGCCAAAAATTCAAGTAATCAAAAAGAATTAATTTTCTGTCCATTCCAGCGATGCGAACTTCGGGTAGGGTTCCGAAAGACCCCAATCTCCGATCGAATTGACATTTTGCACAAACCTCCCTTTTAATATTTTAAGACGACACCCAAAGGTATTTTTGGCGACGCGCAATAGTTTTTGGTTTTGTTTGGATTTGTTTGAGTTTGTTTGGGCAAAACGGAGAGCGCGATAACAAATATAGGTATAAACGGAGATGTAGCAAGTGTAGATACGGTCGGCGAGCGTTTAAAAAAAACTTCAAAATTCAATATCTCGAAAACTATTGCGAGTCGCCAAAAATTCCTTTAGGCGGTTGTCTTAATATATTAAAAGGAAGGTTTGTTCAAAATTTCAGCTCGACCGGCGGCGCGAGGGGGCTCGGAACCTTACCCTAAAAAAAAACTTAAAAATTCAATATCTCGGAAGCTATTGCGAGTCTCCTCCTAGAGTCTCCTGAATATTAAAAAGATGATTTGTGCTGAATTTCAGCTCGATCGGAGGTTGCGGTTTTTCGAAACCTTATTTCAAATTTCAACGTTCATCGATCTTGAACGTTTGCTCGCAAAGCAAAATTTAAAAAGAACGAAATAAACGACTGGAATCTTGATTTCTCACATATCTCGTTGCGAATCGTTCTCGCTCGTCTGTGCGATGCGAAAACGAAGTCGCGTGTTTTGTCCTTTGTTTCTTTTCTTCACTTTTTCTTCTTTTTCCCTTTTCTTCTCCGTCAAGTCTTGGCAATTGTGCGACAGTCATTTTTCAAGCGCACATTGACTCGGGAACGCGTGCTTCTCGCACGTGTACTCGCGTGTGTTGGAGAATCGATAAGCGGGCGCACGCGGTTGATCGCAGACTCTGTGTCAACCTCACACACACACACGCACACACACACACATGTATATATATATTTCAAGGCAGCAGGCATTTTTTCGCGGGGGGATGAAACGGTAGATGCGAGATAAGTCGAAGAGAACGAGAGACCGAGAAAGAACAAGAAAGGAGAGACGAGACGTAGGATGGCCGTCGAAGAGAGAAAGACGAAGACAAACAGAGAGAGAAAGAGAGATGAGGAAGGAAGGGTCCACCCCCGTGTCACGAGCGCTCCCTTATTTGCCTGAAAAGGCGTGTGGCTCTGGAACTCAGTGGCAGAGGGTTGATCGCATATATATATGCAGTGTCCGTGTACACCCTCGTTTTGGCTTTGGGGTAAACTATAGGAGTGTGCGGTGTAGATAGGCGAATAATCTTGCGGACCGACGACGGACCGATTTGCCTCTCTTCGCACCCACAGGGACAAGGATACGAAAAGGACGACTTGAAATATATATATATATATATATACACACACACACACACACATGTGTTATAATGCTCGTTCGCGCATACAGCCGGGCCGATTTGTTCCACGTCCTGATCGCGGTGACACGACACGCACGAATATTCACACCCTGCTCCACACGAAAATCCAACTTTTTCGCGTCGACGTGCCAAAGCCAGCGTGGCCTGGCTCTACTTCTAAAATATCGATTCGCCGTATCGGCATGCACTCGTGGTTTTTTTCATCCTTTCTATGTTTTTTTTTTTTTTTTCGTTAAATCGGTTCACTTCGATTTGTTAATATTTAACTTTTTTGGGGCAAAAGTCTTAGGGTGAATACGCCGTGCCTCAAGATTGCCGAAATTTTGAAGCCGAGCAACCATCGACCGCGCTGCGATGCAGCTTGGAAAGAATGGACGGTAGAGGGGATCGACAGACAGCGAACGGACTCGTGGGAGTGTTTGCAACGTTGGATTGCGAGGTTTTTTTTATCGCTGCTGATCCTTTCTCTGGATGTTTCAAATCCAGGACGCTTATGGGACGCCTACGAAGGGTTCGACACTTTTTTTCGTTTTCCGGAAACTACCCTCCAGAGGGGTCAAGGGAGGACACCACTGCGACGGGCCGAAAAAAAGTTTGTTTTTGCCGAATTTTTTTCGTCTGTTGGATTATTTGTTTGGGATTGGGAAAAAAACGGATGTTATTAAGCACGCATTGAACTCATTTCGCGTAAATTTGTATTCAATAAAATTAAAAATTAACGTTACAAATAGAGCCTCTGTATAAAAAATATGGGGCAACGGCAGGATCGATAACTTGACAATGACTGGTCTGAAAAATCAAAATAAAAAGGTTTTATAATCTATGTAAATGTAGTTATCGTTGTTCGCAGCTGTTTTTCGGAGAAAAAAAAACGTTCACAAAATGACGGGTTTAAAAAAAAGTGTCATTTTGGCGAAATTTTTACTTATATTTGGGAGCCCACAAAATACTAAATGAAAAAACGACTTCGTACATCGATAGCCACTGCAATTACGGAAATGTTGATTCTTTGAATTTGAAAATCGGACAATTATAGCTAGTGTTTTCATTTCGGCTAGGTTGAGGAAAGTCGTCTCGAAAAAAAACACGATTGCAAATTTTAGTATACGGAAATTGTTGTGCTAGCTGCTCTCAGTAAATCGTCTGTAACTTGATCAATTTTGAATGTTTCAAATTGGATTTTTTTCACATTGTTCTTGAATATGTACACTTTGAGAAAATGCAAAAGAAAATCGATTTTTTTTACCGGCGATACACAATTTCAATCCCTAAGAGGAGACACGCAAAAATTCGCAACAACTTTTCACTTCCGGAAGCCGTGATCAATTTTTAAAATTTCAACTTGAATTTTTTTCCACATTCTTGAATATGTATAGTTTGAAAAAGTGCAAAAAAAAATCGAATTTTTTTTCCGTCACCGTGATGGTCCACCTTAAATTGCAAAAAATGGTACCTCCAGTGGACACGATATTCTAATTTTTTTTGACCGGTGAAACATATTTTTTATCCCTAAGAGGCGACACGCAAAAATACCTACGAGCGGGGGTGGGGGGAGTGTAAGCCGAAAAAAATCGCACCTTCGGCGGTGAAAATATTCTCATCTCTTTTGCATTGGCGATATATACTTTCAGTATGATGTTCCATTCTGATTGTCCCCGAAATATGAAGGAAAAGTGGATTTTTCATTTTTTTTTCACCGTCTCGTCGTGTGAAGCTGCTTTTTATTTGATTTTTTCCCACTCATTGGTCCAGTAATCGTGCGAAGAACGCCATTGGCAACGAGACGAGGACATCGCCGGCGTGTTTCTCCCACGGGAAATTCTTACCGGGGTTCCTAACTCTCTTTCCTCCACCTCCCCCCCCACCCTCACCCTCATTCTCCTTCGTCCGAGTGTGTTTCCTCTCTACGTGTGGTACGAGGACGTTAGCCCGGGAACCGCACGTCTCCTTGCTGTGATTCGAATGGACAAATATAAATCGCATAAATCCAACACAAATGGACAAATATAAATCGCATAAATCCAACACCGAGCGTACATATGTACATATAAATATATATGGGAAAAGTACACTTTGAACCCACCGTTGAGGCCTTCTAACGTTTTGGCTACCGCACATCTGGCGTATGTGAGGATGGTTTTTTTTTCAAATCACCACAAACGCAACGTATCGGTGATTTTGTTCGGTGACCGTTCATCGAAATGACCTTTATGTGAATGTGCTTAGGTCTTTTTGAAGATGATTTTGAGGACGTTGGACTGCGGATAATATTGAGTATGGGGACAATTGCGACTCCGAGGACGGTCTTCAAAGACAAACGGCCTTTCCCCCTTTATATACAGGGTGTCCCTCTTATTTCTGCCACGCAAAGTAACTCGGATATTATCGACGTCACAAAAAAAATGTTCCAGACAAAAGTTGTACGGTGTGAAGGGGGCCATCAAGTACGACCAATTTTTCTCTTTTCGTCGGAGTCGCTGACGCACAGTGAAGGTCACCGTCACTTTTTTAAACGGAATGGTAATTTTTTTTCAACCATCATGCGTTGCACCTCAAACCGCATAAAAACATTGAGGGGTCAAAGTCGTTGAAGGTTATTCAAGGTCATTGATTAAAATGAAACACAAATCTAAATATCTCGGATCACTAACAAATATTTGTTAGTCATCCGCGATATTTAGATTTGTATAATCGATACTGACCTTGAAGGACCTTGAACGACTTTGACCCCTAATGTTGTTTATGCGGCTTGAGGTGCTGCACAAGACGGTTGAAAAAAAAATATACCATTCCGTTAAAAAAAGTGGAGGTGACCTTCACTGTGCGTCGGCGTCTCCACCGAGGTAAAAAAAATTGGTCACATATGATGGCCCCCTTCACACCGTACAACTTTTATCTGGAACATTTTTTTGTGACGTCGATAATTACCGAGTTATTTCGGGTGGCAAAGATAAAAGGGACACCCTGTGTGTGTGTGTGTGTGTGTGTGTGTGTGTGTGTGTGTGTGTGTGTGTGTGTGTGTGTGTGTGTGTGTGTGTGTATGTATGTATATGTATATATATTTGTGTATGTATGTATGTATGTATGTATGTATGTATCGTTATATTTATGTCTATGGAAATAAAATGAACGGTTTGTTTACCGAGAGGGTATACAGCATTCCGTATCACGCGCGGGCATCGCACCGCTCTCGAAAATATATCGCTGATGGGGAGCATTTTGAATCCGCCTCGGAGAGGATACTTCATAACTCATTGAACCAAATGGGGGGTCGTCTCCGTTTGGATCATCCCCGTCGAAGGCTTTGCATTTATCGCGAGACTGCTACGTCTGTACAGGGTCGCCCGAAAAGTGACGTTTGATAGGAATATCTAGATGCCTCGTATGAAATAAGGTTGAAGGTTGCATCGTTGGAGTGCAATGGGAATTAATATTTCTGCATTCCTTTAATTTCTTTCGGCAGATTTTGCCGAACTCAATTCAATGCAAATCAAAAAGGCATGATCAAATATTGAAAGTTAAAGTTTACAAAAACTTTTGTTTAACTTTTTTAATAACAATTTTGAAGAAATTTACCAAAAAAATATTAATTAAAAAAACTGAAAATTGGTTTTTTCTTAAAAAAAAAAACCGTTTAGAGAAAAACTGTTTGTTATAACCCTAATAACCATCGCAGAAAATATCGAGAATTAATCGGATACAAGTTCTCAGATCGACTAGTGAATACAGCTTGGGGGTATCAAGTTTTAAATAATGCAATTAAATATGAGTGAACTTATGGCGCGCAAAGGCCGAATCGTGTAAAAAATAAGTCAGTATTGTTTCCTGAAATGTTTTACAAAAAAAAATATTGTTTTGGAAATTTTTCGATTTTTGTTTCTTCAATTTAACAAGCAACTAGTGCGCAGCTTTGAAAAAAGTCAAAGAAAATTGGTTTTTTCATTTTGATGCTGATTACACGATGTTTAGGAACATATACTTGTTCCTTTAATTGTTTTGTAAAACTGATCAATCGGTCCGGAAAAATGATTTGATGGATCAATGTGAAAATTTACAGGCCTACTAGGGGTACATTGAGCTGAAAAAAAACCTGGCAACCTGGTCTTTCTATTAATATCTGTAAAGTACTGGTAGATTTACTGAAAAACCATAAAAAGTCTTTTTTTGTACTTTTTTTCAAATTAATGTTACGCTGCGGCTAGCCGTCCGGTTATCGGACGAATAAGCGTATTATTCGTCCAGATAGCGGCTCAGTTCACGCCGTATTTCCACGTACATATTATTGTGATTCAAAGATTTTATTCGGACGAATACGTGTAAATTATTCGTCCAGATAGATTGTTTAACAATTTAACACATTCTATCCGGATGATTATATATATATGTTATTCGTCCGGATACTAGCTGACGTGAATTACAATAATATGTACGTGGAAATACGGCGTGAATTGAGCCGCTATCTGGACGAATAATACCCAGATAGACAGATGTACCTCATATTGGCATCATATGTACATCATCACTGCAGCATAGAAAGTCTCACAGCTGTGTATCCCTTATGAGTGCTCCCGTTGAAGTCATATTTGCATCACATGATGATTCACAATAATACATCCAAATGAAGCAAAATTGTTCTCACGCGAATATGCATGCAGTGAATTCATCAGACTAGCAAATTTGGCTCACGAATATCTAACAATAAGTGAGTGCATATGGGGCTCATATGGGTGTCACGGCGTGAAGAAACTGTAGTGCTCATACGTAGCTCATATTAGCGGCATGGCGTGACGGAACTATGCTGTGGTCATACGGAGCTCATATTAGCGGCATGGCGTGACGTAAATATGCTGTACTCATACGGAGCTCATATTAGCGGCATGGCGTGACGTAAATATGCTGTACTCATACGGAGGTCATATTAGCGGCATGGCGTGACGTAACTATGCTGTGCTCATATGGAGCTCGTTTGAGTGTCATAGCGGGAAAAATAAAAAAAATCCAAAAATATTGATGAAAAAAATCTGGTAGGATTTTTATTATCCCCATACGCTTTATTGATGTTCCTGCCTATATGATAAATGGATTAAAAACGTATTCTGCCTAGTTAAATGTTGTACCTACCTACAGTTTGAACCACGTCTTCTAAATCGAGAGCCGAGCGCGCTACCTACCTAGCCATTCTAACACTTGTACAAATTTCCTTTGTGTCTGCTTATTTGTATCATTCTGGATTTGGATGAATATCGCCATCATATTGCGCTTATGGGATGTGTCACTGATGAATATACATATCGCCGTCTTATTGCGCTCGTCGAATATATCACTTACAAGGAGACGGCAGAGCCTGGATGTCGCGAATCGGGTTCTCCTTTCGCCTGGTGAAAGTTGAAGACCTCCGAATTAACGTCGTTTTTTATTTTTGTTCCAATAGGCCTTAGTTGCTGAGATATCGCGATTTGAAAATTTGGGAGTTTCGGCTCGCGCGTAGAGTACGTTGAGCGTTGACACTTGACACAAGAGCCACCGTAGCTAATACGGTAAGACGACGGACTGGTACTCTGAAAGTTCACGGTGCGCGTCCCCGTGCTTTTTTTTTGAATTTTTTTTTTATTTTTATAATCTCTCATAAGACTTTGCATGTGCAGGTAAAGAAGTCAATTCGAAAATATGTATTACTAGTTTAATTCATCTATTATATTAAAATAACTAATCCAATAATGAAGTCACAATTACATAGCAAAATAATATTGTATAACAAATAATTAATCTAATAATCAAGTCACAATTACAAAGCAAAATAATATTGTATAACAAATAATTAATCTATTAATCACGTCACAATGAGAAAGCAAGATAATGTGGTATAAAAAATAAATAATTAATCTAATTCACACTTGCAAATTTCGCGGCAGGTGATTATTCTGATTCTTCTTCTATCAGATCAGTATGTTGACAAATTGGAGGGTGGAAACCACCGTAAAAGCAAGGGTAGCACATAGGCTTACGACACCACGAACATAAAATGAACGTAATACCACCGCAACCATATTTAACCTTATAAATTCTATCAGGAAAGCATATTTGAAGATATAGATATTCAAATATGCTTTCCTGCGAATTAGATTAATTATTTATTTTTTATACCATATTATTTTGCTTTGTAATTGTGACTTCATTATTGGATTAATTATTTTAATATAATAGACAAATAAAACTAGTAAAACATATTTTCGAATTTTCTTATTTACCTGCACATGTAAAGTCTTATGAGAGATTATGAAGTTTAAAAAAAAATGAATTAAAAAAAAAGCATAGGGACGCGAACCGTGAACTTTCAGAGTGCCGGTCTATCGTCTGACCGTATTAGCTACGGCCGCTCTTGTCTCAAGTGTCAACGCTCAACGTACTCTAGGCACGAGACGAAACTCCCAAATTTTCAAATCGCGATATCTCAGTAACTAAGGCTTATTGGAACAAAAATCAAAAGCGACGTTAATTCGGAGGTCTTCAACTTTCACCACGCGAAAGGCGAACCCGATTTGCGACATCCAGGCTCTGCCTTCTCCTTGTTAGAAATATGCATATCACCGTCATAGGATGTATCACAGAAACACGCATACCGCCGTCATATTGCGCTCATGGGATGTATCACTGAGAAATATGCATATCGCCGTCATATTGCGCTCACCGAATGTATCACTGAAAACATGCATATTGCCGTTATGGAATGTAATACTGAGAAACATCCATATCGCCATCATATTGTGCTCCTGGGATGTATCACTGACAAAATATACATATCACCGTCATGTTACGCCCATCGAATGTATCACTGACAAACATGTATATCGCCGTCATATTGCTTGCATGGCATGTCTACTACCAGTGCTAACCCAGTGAATTCATCAACACAGTCATTGGATGACTTCCATATGACGTAAAATTTGCAGATATTAATTGTGGACACTTGAGCACAGCGATATGAGTTCAACGTGCTTCAAACGTACGATGCATTTGGTAAACGACATATCGAGATCAAAATGCTTTGTACATTCACTATACTAAATGAGTTCACGGCTTTGCATCATGACATGTAGCCAATATGCTGTAAAATTTGCTTCATCAATTGTATGCACGGCGTGATGATCACGACTGCCTATCTGGGAAAAGTATCTTTTTTCATTCAAATTCGGATATCTCAGCAAAAAATTGACGTAGAGAGACCAAAAAAAAAACAAATTGAAGCTGAATAAACAAGCTAACAGACTTGTACATTTATTTAAATGAAAAATAATTTCCTGAGACCGTGGATTTTTTTTAAAGATTGGAAAAAATGTTCTCCCGTTATTTCTTATGATTGTGGGATAATCGTAGCTCACAAAAATTTTTTGCTCACAAAATCGCATTTTGTGGGCAAAATATATTGCTCCCAAAACACGACCATTTTTCATATACATATACAGCGCTTGAAAAAAACACTTAAAAAGAATTGTAGAAATTGTTTTACTTTAATTTTTTGGAATAGTGTATTTAGACTGAATATGTCTAACGAGGTTCCTGAAATAACGTTAGAGCGATTTTGAAGGGCTAAATTTGCCAAAACAATTGGGTTCTGGTATTCTTTCGTTGCGTTCCAACGATGCAAACTTCAATATCATATTTCTCTTCAAAAGCAATTGGAACTCATTTGGACTGGTATAAATATTTGTTTTTTATCATCTGAACTTTAGTCATCGATCCTCTCGAGCACGTTTTTTAAACTTTTCATCAAAATCTAAGGCTTGTCGTCAGTGTTCAGTTGGACATTCATTTATCGCTCACCAGTGTACTTTGCAACGATGAGACTTTTTTTTTATTTTTCATCGAGAGGGAACGGCCACCGTACCAACTAGGCTCGTGAGAATCCCTCTCATGGGACTTTCGCCGAGTGTGTCTCGGAGAAAAGAGGAAAAGAGCGGAGTTTCGAGCGCGAGGGCGAGCACCGTATAAGGGTCTTGGTATCGGGTGCAGGGGTGCGTTTTTGTGTCTGTCTCGCTTGTACCCCCCCCCCCCCCTTGCGGAGACGAGAAGGAGGAGGATGAGAAGGACTAAACGTGAGAGACACGGGGAGACGAAAAAGATATTAGCGATTCCGGTGGTGTCCCAACATGGCCCGAGGTATCCCTCCTGGCGTTGCCATTGCCTAACCGATCGCTACCTCTCTAACTCTCGTTCTCTCTCTCTCACACGCTATACTCCTGCGTCCTTCGCAGCTTCGGCCTCAGCATTCGACTTTTATCGTGCTTGCGTTATTGTCCCGAGACGCTTTTCTCTCCTTCTCTTTCTTTCTTTCAGAAGAGAATAAGCAAGAGAGACAGAGAGAGCGAGAGCGAGAGAGAGAGAGAGAGAGAGAGAGAGAGAGAGAGAGAGAGAGAGAGAGAGAGAGAGAGAGAGAGAGAGAGAGAGAGGGAGAGAGAGAAAGAGAAAGGGAGAGATTCTGAAGACGATTTCTCGAAACCCTCTCGACTCTCCTCTTTTCCACAGGCGCCCTTTTTCCCCACCAACCCTCTCTTCCTCTCTTGCTCTCTCTTTTTATTTTCTCCCTCAGGCAATTCTTATTCTCAACCAACGAGACATTTTTTCAAGTCCCTCGCCGAATAAACCGGCATTACGAGATCGTCTCATTCTCCTTACCCCTCCCCCCCCCCCCTCACAACACACACATCGACCGGCGTGTACGCGGAATGAATCAGTCTCGCAACGGCGATCGATTATTTTGTAAAATAAAGAAACTAAAGAAAGCAAAAAAGACAAGTTCCAACCAAACGTGGACGAAGTTTAGATTTGCGATATGACTGCCTCATCCTCTTCGTTCGGCGACGCATGTGGATATTTAATATTTAATTTGAATTGTATCGAACGAGGCTCCGCTTCAAGCGACTCGATAAATTCGATCGATTCTTCTCGCACGTTGAGACGGTTCCATCGTTGGAATGCAACGAAAAGTAACATTGCGTTGAAGTTTGCATAGTTGGCACGCAACGAAAATTAATGTTCATATTTTATTGTGATATTGACGTTTGATTCGTTGGAATGCAACGGATGTTTATTTTTAATTGCAATTTTCCTTTGGCAGATCAAAGCTTCGGCAAACTTTTTTTAAGGTCCTGATTAGACACACTCAAAAAAAAGATTTTGTTGAGGCCAAAGAAGTTTTTCTCCCGGCGAATAAGTTTTCTTATTCGTATGTCGGCCTACTACGATTTTGTTAACGGCAAAGAAATTTTTTTATTCGAGTTTATTTTCAATATTTACGAAGAATTTTTCTGAACATCTAACAGGATATATAAGTTAGAAGAAATAGATGTTTTATATCCGGCAAATAGTTTTTCGACGATAAAAAAATTAACTCCATAAATCAATTAATTTTATTTGCGCAAATTTTGTATTTTTATGGGGAATTAACAATCTCAATATGCCAAAGAAAACGGATTTGCATAATGATAAAAATAAATAAAAAATATGACGTTGCCTTGATCGGGTTATATTTTTATTTTTCTCATACGAATGTCTCAAATGATGACGATATACATCGAGAGGCATAAATCACCGCTTGTTGTGCTGAACTTTGGGTAAAACGTATGTGAGGGATACACGGGGCAATAAAGCTTCGCTCAGCGGACAGATAGACGCGATGTTTGAGAAGAGGGTGAGGGGGAAAGGACCTTCTCCACATATATAGGCGAACAATGAGAAACGATTTTCGTTGTGCGAGAGCCGCGAGAGACCCGACACGTGCCGGATGAACATTGGCGTTTTTCTCTCGTGCGTATGGGGGAGCTGAAGAAGAAGTAGCGAGAGAGAGAGAGAGAGAGAGAGAGAGAGAGAGAGAGAGAGAAAAAAAAGGATAGAGGAAAAGAGTAACGGTGTACCACCACCCATTATCCGATACATCGGAAGTCATTATCGCACCGAGTGCGTCATTATACAACGAAATATCGTGCGTGCTTTCACGTGTCTATGTGTCCGCGTGAACACAAAAGCGAAGAACTCTTTACGGGCGGAACAGGATTTCCGTGAGCCGTTGTTGGATCCTGAAATCGCTCTCGAAGGAATACGATAAATTTTCATGGCGAAATTCGTCGACTTTTGTGCGCGAGCAATAATCGGGAGGAAAGGGCCACCGAATGTATCGGCCAGCCAGTAAAAGCCACGCAATAATCCACGTATGTGAATTCTAGTCGTACATGCGAGTAGATTTATATACAGAGTATGACGCTTAAGTTTGCACCGTCGGAATGCAACGATATTTTCTTTTCTTCGTTTTTTGTTTCTTTTCTTTCTATCATTATCCAAGGACTATTTTTTTGCAAATTGAAGTCGCGATTTTTACAGCCTGAAATGGCTAAACAATTGAGTAAATAGAAATCATTCATTTTCGCTGCATTTTATGCAATAGAATGCAACGAAATAAAGTAGTCATGCGTTTAATAGGTTTTACATCTTTGGAAACAAAATATACCGTATTTTTGTGACGAGCAAAATGTGGCATTTTTTATTTCTCGCTAAAATCGATTGAGCAGGCTCTTGGTTGATGCAAAATCGTTTGACGGTCTCGAATTTCCTCGTTTCAACTTCGTCCAGGCCTCATTTAGCCCATAAGATCGATTTTTGTCTACAATCGTCTCCCGGATCGAGAGTTTTGATCCGATAGAGTTCCACTTGGCAAATTTGAAATCGACGGATGATTTTGTATTCATTGAATTCCAAATATGACACGATGCTGAAAAACTTTTGTCGAATGGAATAAAACTTCATGCCACTTTAGAAAATGCACATTTGTTAATTTTTTTTTTCAAGAATGTTTCCTATTCGATATTAAATTATCTTCGTTCTGCTGTACTCAAATTGGAATTTTGATTTTTTTTTCCAGAATGCTCAATTTTTTTCTGGCAAATTCTACTCATCACAGAAAAACGCGGTATTTTGTTTCGAAGAGAACTTGAAATATTTGAAAATTAACAGATGCACCCAAAAACGCATCCTCGTTACTTTATTTCTCGAACACGAGATGCACAAAAAAGTTTTCACGAGTATTTTTATTCGGAATCGAATTATCTTCATTCTGCTGTACTCAAATTGGAATTGTTTTCCACAATTCTCAATTTTTTTTCTGGCAAATACTACTCATCACATAAATACGATGTATTTTTTTTTCAAAGGCGATTTGAAAAGCGGTCAAAAATTAAATTTTTCACATCTCATAAGAATCGCATTTTATCATTATTTCCTCATCGCATTAAAAATCATATTTTATTCCGTGAAAAACTCCCAGTACCGATCTTTTTTTGCTCATCGACGATTTTTTCTCTTATTTATTAAGTTTCTCATTTTACATTGGATCGAGGGGAATGCAATTACTGATTGGCGTTCATTGGCGATAATTTCCCACGTATGCGGTGCCATCGGAAATCGATCGGAGAAAAAAAAACATAGATAGGGGGCATTTTTTTTAGACGAAATTTGAACGAGAAAAAATAGTCGAAGAAAAATAGTTGCTCAGAAGGGGTTTATGTACCAGGGTCGGAAAGCAGCAGATCGATCGGAGGGATGGGATGCCCTGGATGCATACGTTATATATATATATACACACACACACACACACACACACATATATATATATACACATATATCACATGACCACATCTCGTGGAAATTAATAACTCTGTATACGAAATGCGTATACAAGAGCTACAGAGTCCGTGACGTAATATAGGTTGCCAATTGTGGTGGCAAAGGACGAGATCCCTTCTCTTCAATTTTTGTGTGTGCGTGTATTTATATATATATATATATTGCCGCGAAAAATGGGATAGACGAGAAATGACCGCAATATCATCTGACAGTATTCCTTCCCTCCGCCACTTCACAAGACTTTACGACTTTTGTCAGCTCTCAACGATCCTAATCAAATCGATGACGACGACGAGTCACGGGTTCTAAATCCCTCCTTCCCTCTGCCCCTCCATCGCCCTCTTCTCTTTTCTTTCTTTCCCCCCTGCTCTTTCTCTATCTCTCTCTCTCCCTCTCCCTCGCTCTCCTTATAAATATACGTCCTCTTTCCGAACCGCAATATTTATTATTTCCAAATATTCTTCATACAATCACCCACATAATTGTTCTACTTTGCAATGTTCGTGTATGGATTTATACATGTGGCGGCTATTTTTTATTGTGTCGAAACTTGGCATTTTATCGGCCTCGCGGTTATATACGGAGCATAATTAAAACAATCTTCCTCTCGCTGAGCATTCCGTTTTGAGGTTGCGAGTTCGAACTGTCTACGCAACTTTGCCAAAACTTGGGATACTTGAATAATGTTTTGCACTTGAGTAGAGTGTTATTGACGTAAAGCAGTGATTGAATCCAGCGAAAAAGTTTAGAGGGAAGGGAGGTTGAATTTTTTTCCGTAATTTGAAATTGGAGCGGAGGCATAATAGTGATATCTTCTTGTATAAAAAAAAATAACAATGAATATTAATATACGAAGTAAAATTGCGAGAGTTGAAAACTTGCACATAACAAAAAATCTTGGCCATTTTTCGTGGCTTTCCTCGGGTTTTAATTATATATAACGCAAATGAAAAAGTTGAAAATGTTTTTACCGCCGGCGATATTATTTTTTTCAAACCCCCCCTCCATTCCCACGGTGGATTCCGGCCGATCAATTATATTAATTAACCTTGCCTTTGGCCTCTACAGATATTTCAGAGTCGACATATTCAGAAAAACAACGGCAAATAATAATAATAAATTAAAAACAATTCGCTGCGATCGAGCGATGCGAATTTCAGACCCATCTTCCTGATTTATTTATTTCGCTCCCGAAACAGGCTAAAATCAAAACCCGGATGTACTCCCCATACTGACGTACTAACGGCACAAATTCAGCGGCAGCTTTATGTTTAAAAAAAGGAAAAAAAAAATTAACGGATTTGCTCATTTGGCCAGCTTTGGACGTGAAATAAATGACAAGGAAGTGTGCAGCTTTCTAGCTGGGTTTCATACCTATTTTCATCTCTTCCTTCCATTAGCTTAAATTCAAATAGTCATTAGGGCGAGTGTTAAATATAATATTATGGGCGAGTGCCACCTGCAGTACGGTAAGAGCAGCCATATAGTGCGACACCGTGGGGAAGTGGGGGAACGAGTCGCCGAATGTTTTACTGGAATCCTCCAGTTTCCCATGCCCTTAAAATCTCTCTCTCTCTGTCTGTCTTTTCATACTCGCAATAGTACGCTTGAATTTGCAGTGTATATTGTAAGCAAATAAAGCCGAATTCGAATCGAATCTTCATAAATTTTATTTAAAAATATTTGAGATTTAACAAGAATAGCTGAAGCAATTAAAAAAAAAAATTGGAACAATTAGGATCGTAGTAGGTCGTGGGACAAGGAAAAGAAACCTATTTGATTCAAATAGATCCTATTTAAATTGAACATTTTTTTAGCAGCATAGCGACTCTTCCTATTCCGCGAACCCATCTCGGTTTTTCTCTTCGCTTACTGCGCTTTTAATTTTTAACTATTAAGTATTTAGTTTTATAATTGTAAGGTAAATTTGAGCCTCAAACGTGTTTTAACGCGGCTCGTGTGAAGGGTGTCTCAAAATGATCTGACATTCAAAATTGCGCGTTATTTTTGTTTGTGGCGAACATGGAAAACTGATCTTTGACAACTGGCTTCAGGAAGTATAGAGGCTTAGTTATGTGGAATTACGCGATCGAGCAACGCAAAGAAATTGTGATTTGCTGCATTTTTGCTGCATAGTTATTGCAAACGAAGTTTCATGGTCGAGTGATCTCGCGCCGCGGCGATTTCAATTGGCCACCAAGATCGTGCGATTTGACGCAATTGGACTTCCTTCTTTGGGGTTTCTTGAAAGGAAAAGTGTATGTCAATGATCCACGGACCATTCCGGACCTCAAGGAAGCAATTGGTTGCACTATTAATGAAATTGGGCGACAATTGTGCCAAAATGTTATTGAACATTTCGTCAAAAGAGTGAACATTTGCAAATAGGGACGAGGCGGCCATTTATGGAATATTATGTTCCACACATAATCTCCATGATTGTACCGTATATTAAAACAAAAATATTCGTACTTTTCAAATGAACAATACGTTTTATCAATGAGGTAAAGTGTCAGGCCATTTTGAAACACCGTATTAAATCATTTTCGTTTGCTCCTGTATCGAGACGTTTTCTCAGGTTCTTTTGTACTCTCTTCTCCACTGTGCAGAGAGAGAGAGAAGAACGATGGTGGAGTGCCAGAGGACGGTTCAGTCCTAGTGCACGAATAAAATCTAATCTAACCAAATCTCTCTTTCTCTCCCCCCCCCCTCTCGCTCTTAATACGATGATCTCTGCTCATCTGGAGACGTCGCCCGCAATATCGCGAATCTCGCGCTGCCAGCCTCGTCTTTTCCTTTACACGGCTCCATTATACCTCTGGAATATCGAAACTATTATGCAAAATCGATTCCAATGTTCTATCCAGCCCGCACACATCCAAGCGTCCATTCCCATATTACTCGTAACTCCATGGGCGCATGCAGAACGGAGAGAATTGGTGGCTGATTCGGGCGGTGTACAGACGCGGGTCCCCCCTATCCGCATATACCCTCGTTTCACAACGACAATAATACTTGGCTTCCCACGCGAGCGCGGTTCCTCGGACACGGGGCCAATTTATTATTTGTTTGCGCGCCTGAGGTCCCCGCGGTGTGGTTCTCCAATGCGCGCACGGCTGGAATAATGCCGGGCCTCAAATTATTATTACTACCCGGAATGGAATTACATTTGCGGCGATCGAACGAGGGAGAGAGCGAGAGGGAGAGGGAGAAGAAAAGAGCGAGGGAAAGAGGAAAAGATCGAGCAGAAACGAGTCAGAGTGAGACAGACGGGTCGTTGGGTCTCGATCGTCGTTGACTCTGTGGCACGTAAGCTAGCCACTTTTATATACATACATATTTACGTCAGTTTACGTCTATCCTCCTAGCAACGCACACATAGATTATAACCATAAATTTTACGAGCTTCAAGTTTGCACCGTTGGAATGCAACGATATTTTTTACTTCTTTTCTCATATCTTTATTTTTATCATTATCCGAAGGCTTTTTTTTTTGCAAATTGAGTTCGCGAATTTCCAATAACAATACGGAGAAACGTTTGAATGATTTTCACAGTCTAGATCGGGAAGGAATGTACTTAATCGAAAAGAATTCACTTTTGTTGCGTGCCGACGATGCTCTCACCAGCGTCGGGAAAATTTAACTGTCTTGCGGCTATACACACGCATGTAGAGTTTATAACGTTGGACATTGTTGTTTGCATTGTTGGAATGCAACGATATATATTTTTTTATTTTCATTTTTTAATTAGGTCATTGTCTAATGCCTTTTTCCTACAAGTTGATGTCGTGAAGTTCTAATGAGAATACGTAGAAACGTTTGAGCGATTTTCACAGCCTAAATGGGCAAACGGAAAAATTGATTAATAAACAAAAATTAATCTTCGTTGCATGCCAACGAAGGCAACTTCAACGTCGGTAAATGTTAACCCTCTTGCGGCTACACACGTACACATACACACATATATTTATAAATGTGTGACGATGTTGAAGTTTGCATCGTTGGAATGCAACGAATATTGTTTTTCTAGTTGCAACTTTTTTATTGGCCCACCAAAGCTACGGAAAACTTTTTTGAGATCCTCATTAGAGACCTACAACCTAAATCTACGGAAAAATATTTTGGACGACAATGAAAATTGAGAAAAATGAAGAATAACGGCATTATTCAGGGTTTCTTTCTATGAATGAATAATCCTGTCGGTAGGTTAGACAATGTCCTACTGTATGCTGAAATTTTTGTTCAGTAAAAGTCGCACGGCTTTCGTGATTTTGTGATGTATGTTATTTTTCGAAAAAATAATCGGCTTTTGGTTTTACCCATGCCATTTCTACAAATGATATACATCGACAATAACTAAGCAACTTTTGAAAGTAATTGGCACGAGATGCGCAGTACATTTTTTTAACACCGCTGGCTATCAAAGTCAAATGTTCGAATTGGTTCGTATGAAAAGTTTGCGTAAGATCTTTTTTCATAAAGTTTCCTCAACATTTAAGGTTAAACAGAAGATCTTTCTAGATTAAACAAATAACCAAGAGTATTTGACAAAAAAAAAGTGGATAAAAAAGTTATCATTTGTAGAAATGGCATGCGAAAAACCAAAAGCAGATGATTTTTATCTCGAAAACCGTAGGAATTTTACTAAACTGAGATTCCAGCATATAGTAGGACATGATCTGACCTATCGACAGTTGGAGGTTTATCCCTTCGTAACACTACATGTGTGCACCGTTTCGAGCTTTATTCTTTTCCCTTTTTCGCACCATTCAATTAACTTCTTTATAAAAAAAAAAAAAAATATCGCGGAAGCTGCGAGCGGTCAAAAAATATTTAGAGGTCGCTCAAGCCTCCCAAAAATTCAAATTTTCATTTAAAACGTGTTTTTTCTGCTCACATATGAATTTCACGCTTTATCATTTTTTAATTAACCTCGCGAAAGCTCTAGCTGGCCAATGAATATTCAGTGGTCGGTCAAGAGGTTCGAAATCTCTTGTTGGTCTGGAAAAAAAAATTTCATAATCTATATAAATGTAGTTCTCGTTGTACGTAGACTTTTTTTTAAAATCACAAAACAGCGGGTGTTAAAAAAAGCGTAATTTTGGCGAAGTTTTTATATTCGGGGACTTAAAAATACAAAATTAAAAAAAAATTGAAGTCGTTTCGAGAAAAACGCGATCGAAAGTTTTAGTATACGCAAATCGTTGCGTTACCAACCCTCACTAAATCGCTTGTAACTTGGTCGATATTTAATATTTGTACTTGACATTTTTTTTCCCAATTCTTGAATATGTCTACTTTGCGAAAATGCAAAAAAAAAATCGATTTTTTTGGCCCATTACCGTGGTGTCTCGCCTCGAGACATCTTCAACGTTACGACGTTAAGTGTAACACCCACTCTCCTTTCTTGCTCGTTTACAAATTTTCACTCGCCCTTCATCCTTTGGCCCGGAACAAACTCCAACTCGAATGATAGCTCGGAAATTAATGAGCCTTCATCCGAACGTACATATTTTTTTCACGACTCAACTGTCGAAGAATCTGAAGAATGCGTGTTGACCTCATATATAATTTCGTCCGTCCTCGCTCGATCGATCTCCAAGCACACACTCGCACGCAGACCTTCCGGGAAACAATAATTCCCCCTTTAGGACACGATTATTAGGGAGGAGCAAAGTCGTACCGTGCCTCGAAATTTCGATATTTCTTTTTTTTTACGATGTTTCCAAGGATAGGGATAAATATTGTTGCTTTTTTCCTTCGTTTTATCGCCGATCGGAGCAAACGCCAGGGGAATTAGTCTTCGACGTAACACAAAACGCCTCTTTTTCTCTATCTCTCTGTCTCTCTCTCTCTGTCTTTCCGTGTTGTCTGTCGAGGGGGTGCAAACTTATTAAGGCAATATACACGGTGTACACGGGAAACCGGTATCGGCAGGCCTTCGTGAACAATTCTCGACCATGGGGGCTATCGGCTATAAAGGTGGCCCTCGACATTCAACGTCCTCAAAATTACCGTCCCACAATAGACCCCGCCATGTACGAGCCTTTACAAGCGCGCGCTCGGCTACACGACGACGAGAAATTTCTCGTTCTCTCGATGTCGTCCTGGCCACCATCGATTATACCCCGGCGGTGATACCGGAGCCTCGAACGAGAGAAGAAGAAGAAGAAGCTGTGGGCGCAGAACGCCTCGGCAAAGAAGAAAGAAGAGCCTGGTATCAGCTCCCTCGAGTGCAGACTTCGCAGCATTCGGGAATGACCGCGAGCTGAAAATACATCCCTCTCATTCTTCCTCCACAGTCTCGCCATTCTCTCTTCGTCGTTTCATCTCGCTATCCGCAAGAGCCAACTGAAGAATATCATCGAGCTCGCTCGTACGGGGTTGTAAGCGCGAAGGCTCGCCATTCACACGAATATGCTAATTGAGCTGCAGCCCCATTTGGGTTCTCTCTTCGTGTAGAAGGCCCTTGCGTGGTGTTGCTTTTTTTTGCGAGATTTGCGGGCTTTGGCGAGCGATCGCATCGATTCACGACGAAGGTGGGGGCGTCTGGGTGCGGCGAGCATCGTGCTCGATGCCTCGTTACCGAGGGATAACCTATTGAGGCTGATTGAGGCACGAGTATGTTTGGACGATGCTGAATGAAGAAAAAACCGCTGAAAAGGATTTTTCACATTTATTTTGGAAAGACTTCTCGCTTGGAAAAACCGTTTTATCGCTTTACGATAAATGATGCTGAACGTTTACAGCGTTGGAATGCAACGAAAATTCTCTTTTATTTTCCTTTTTCTCCATTTTTACTGTTATCCGGAATGATTTTTGATGAATTTAGGTTGTAGGGGCTCCAGTAAGAATCTTTGAAAACGTTTGCAGTAGCTTTAATTTGCCGAAGAATAATTGGCAATTAGGAAAAAAAAAAAAGATTTTCGTTGCGTTCCAACGATCCAAACTTTACTCGATATGATAAATGATGTTGAAGTTGCCATCGTTGGAATGCAACGAACATTTTTGTTGTTTTCCTCTTTCTCAATTTTTACGCTTACTCGAAATCATTTTTGATACATTTAGGTGGTTGGTCTCCAATACTGAATGATTACAATGATATGGCCACAGTAATGAATGGAGAGGTATCTATTCTGGATGCCTCCTTATTGATAACCTGTCGAGGCCTTTGAATCATCTTTTTCCACTTTGAACGTTTCGCCCGGGAAGTGGGAAGCTTTCCGGGGCGGGGGCATCAAATATAAAAAGGGTGTTCAGTGGTTAAAATATATCCGCAAAGATCGTCCTCTCTCGCTTTTTTCTCGAGGAGAAACGATCGAGCCAAAAGCCACGTTTTACTTGCCATATATAGAAAAGCGAAATGGTCCTTCTGTTGGCCGTCTCGTGTCCTCCCCGAGAAACTAATGGCCGCACGATAAATCCCGAATGCGCGGGGCCAGCACTCGCGACACACACATTCGAACACACAGGATGCATTTATCCTCTGACCATAAGGAGGATCGAGAGACGATCGACTCTCTCTCTCTCTCTCTCTCTCTCTCTCTCTCTCTCTCTGTCACGAAATGTTTCTTTCTCTTCTTCTCTCTCATATTCCCCATTCGAAAAGCCTCCTTTGTTGTCTCCGGGGCTCCCACGGAGGAATCTTGCCGCCATTGCAGACGGACTATACGAAGCTGAGGGATGAAAGAAAAACCATGGATTGTCGACAGATTCGGAGACTGAGATTTCGAAATATTCGATGCTGCGGTCGATCGATGCGGAGGCTTTTTTTTTATTATCCTGGTCTGTTGGAGCTATGGAGAAAAATAAATAGCGGAGTCTCGTCTCTTTTGGCCCAGCCGCGCACGATCTCGTGACGAACACATCATTCGAAGCTGTTGGATTCGGATCTCCGATTCGCAGACGAGGTAGGGAGAAAGGGAGCGGGAAAAAAGAAGAATGGAGAGGTATGAGTGTGATTGAGTATATACATATTGAAAGGGTGAGGGAGAAAGAGAGAGAAGGGTATTCGAGAGACAAGCAGTCGATAGTCGAGTGCTCTTTCGAGTGCCTGTTCTCGCGGTACTCCTCTCTCTCTCGCCTCTGTCCTTCATTCTTCACTTCTTCCTTCCACTATATCTCGATGACACACCCCATGTCGTCGTCGTCGTAGTCGTCGACGTCGTACTCCACATCGTATAGTCATCGGCCTAGATGCATTTTTTTCCGTTTTTTTTCTCGCTCTCTCTCTATCTCTTTCGCTCCTTTCTTTTTAACTGCTCGTCGTGGCGACCCGCGAAGCGGACGAGCCACAACCCCATCCGCAGACCTGATGCTTGGTCGAACGTCACCGTCAATTTCCTCTTCCGGCTCCCGCGCCCTCGCGCTCCACTTCCTCTAACATCGCCCTTTTGCGATTTTGGTTTTTTTTTTCATTGTTTTGGAAATACTCGTTTCTCAGTTGCTAATCTCTCTCAGTAGCTGTGACTCTCGTGCTCCTCATTTTTCCCCTCTCTCTCTCTCTCTCTCTGTCTCTCGCCTTTGTAGGCACGTGGTGTTACAAAGTGCCTTCCGCACAAAGAAAAATCGATCTTGCTCTTTTATTTTTCATTTGCAAGCTCGCTCGGTATTTGTGTCAGCTCGGTTGAGCTTTCTTTCGGCTTGGAGAGACGGATTTACACACACTCAAACCCGAACAAACCCAAACAAACCCAAACAAATATATATGTAAATTCTTCCAAAATCATAAAGTGAAAATTTGTTTCTGATCTTTTGCTCATTTTCTTCGACATCGGAGCACCCGCGATCTTAAATCGAATCGTTGTTAAAGAGGGAGATACCTTTAGGCGAGGAAAAAAATTGTTGATGTTCATTATTTTTTTTTAAAGGAAAGATTTCTTCATCATTTTTGAGACTTAGGTAAGGTTTTATTAATTATTTCGTCTGTTACATGGTATTTTACTTTATTAATCTTCAAAATGACAGAGGTATGATACGGCTTCCGACAGATAACTTTCGATTTTCGACCAAAAAATCGCTCGTTTATTGTTAAAAAACAATAGTAATTTTCAACAAAAATGACAATCCTTCGATCAAGAACAAGTTTTTAATGCTATCAATAAGCACACCAAATTTCATCAAAATCCATCGAGTGGTTATTGAGTTATAGTGGTCACCGACTTTAAAAATATAGTTTCGAAAAAAACGAGTTTAAAGTTTTTCGATGTGGATACGGTATTATATGTTCGTAAAATTTTGAGCTCGATGGATGAAGCTAAACTTTTTTTTAAGTATTTTGATCTGCTGAATCCGAATATCACAATTTTTTGCCGAAAAGTCGTGCATTCAATTGTTTATAGCCGATTGTTAAAACAATTTTTCAAAAAATTAAAGGTTTTCGGGACGAATAATTTTTTTTTTAACATTGTGGCCAATTTTAAAATGAAAGTATTCTTTATAAAATTTTGCTAAAGTTCATAGTTTTTGAGTAATACATTTTTGAAAATTTCTGAAAGAGTTTTCCACTTTTACACTTGATTTATGTGTAGAAATACTAATTAAAAAGTTACTTACATCGAATCATCAATTCCTGGCCCATACAAAGGGGCTTCTGCCGATGTGGAAGCTTCCAAAATATCAATTTGTTGTTGTCTTCGAAGCATTCTACCTTCCCGGGTATTATCGTTTGCTTGCAGCTGCCGTCCGCTATCTGTCATGGGGACCCGACGCCCCTTCACTAATTGTGGAATATCCCGGAAACTATTCATCGTATTGACTTGAAATTTTCAGGGAATATTTTCGAAACATCATACTTAAAGAAAATGTAAAAAAATCGATTTTTTGAAAATCCCGACTGCATCTCACCCCTTAATGAAATGGTACCGCTTTGGAACAAGAAGATTGAATTTTCCGAAAAAATGGCTACATTTTGCAATGAAAAATACTTATTTTTTTATTTTCAAGAACATTTAGGGTCATGTTTTAGACAATAAGGTTGGACCGATTGATACAAAAGTTCATCAGAATCGATCGTTTCGTTTATTTAGCTATACGTCACCCCAGCTTTGAAAATGCAGTTTAGAAGACCGTGCCATTCCTCCGCCATTTTAAAAAATGAATGAAAAAAATACCATGCAACAGCAAAAAGTAGTAATAAAACATATCCGAAGTCTCAAAAATGGTAAAGAAATCTTGCTTTTTGAAGAAAAATCATGAAAATCAACAAATTTGTTTCCTTGCCTTAAGGTATCGCCCCCCTTTAATTAAAATCGGTGATCTGGAAAACGAACCCACGTTTTTGGAAATAATACGTTTACAGTATTACTCGATATGTCATTCATTTCAATGATATCAGAGCTTGCAACGTTGGAATGCAACGAAAATTCTCTTCAGTTCGTCTTCGATTCTTATTTTTATAATTCGATTTTTTCTTTTGAAAGATTTACGATGTTGAGTTCCAATGAGGATTCGAAAAAATCGTTAGATTAACTTTCGTACCGTGAATCCGCCGAAGGAAGTGGGCAGTTAACAAAAACGAATTTTCGTTGTATCACATAATGAAGTTGACGTTTACACCGTTGAAATGCAGCGAGATTTTTTTCTTCATCCTTTTAAATTTTTTTTTTCATTGTCCAAAGACTTTTATTTCGTAAATTGAGGTCGTAAATTTCTAATGAGAATACGTAAAAACGTTTGAGCGAACTTCACCGCCCAAATTGGCCAAAAAATTAAGCAATTAAAAAGAATTAATTTTCGTTGCTTTCAGATGATGCAAACTTCAACGTCGTCTCATATGAAGATCCTTGAAGGATGAATATATGCTTGCCTATCTAAGGGTGCTTAGATAACGTCTGCTTGGATATTCAAAGATAATTTTGACGATATTGGCGCTTACAGGACATTTATTTGGTTTGGATTCGTTTGGGTTACACACGAACATACACATATCCGTTCTTGGTATCGCTGCCTTTTTCGATGCGATATTTTGTTTCGTCCCTTTTTCACGTTGCTCCTCTTAATGGTAGCCGTTGTTGTCGCGGTCGTCGTCCCCGTCGCGGTCTCCTTACTCGCGACTCGAATTCCACCCTCGGGGTTGTAATTAATAGCTCGGGGAACGCGGCGCGAACTGCGGACGCGAGAGCTCTCGGCCAGCGACGAGGAGAGACAAATCGTGTGCCACAGCGCGGGCTCTTGGCTGTGGTCACACAGCTCGAACGCTGTTAACCCCTTCGCGGCTGGTCGCGCGCGCACGGGGGACGATAACCGGTTTGCACCCGGCTCTATTATGCATATAGGTAGTCGTACGCGCCGGTTGATCCTGATGGAGCCGGGACAGAGATGGTATTGAAGTTTGCATCGCCGGAACGCAACGAAAATTCATATTTTCATTTCATTAGTTTTATTGTGATGCCAAATATTTTTTGCAAAGTTTAATCTCGCCAATTTCAATTTGTAATTTTTATTTGTAATTTAAATTTTGCCATGCCAATTTGCAATTTCATTTTTTGAATTTTGTCATTTCAATTTTTATTTTCGATATTACGATTTCAATTTGCAATTTTAATTTGCTGGTTCCATTTCAATTTGCAATTTCGATTTTGCCATTCCAATTTGCAATTTCAATTTTGAAATTCAATTTGCAATTTCATTTGATCAATTTTCGTTTTCAATATTACGATTTTAATTTGCAATTTCAATTTTTGTAGCTAAAATCTGCTCAAAGAAATTTCAGAAAGTAAAAGAAATTAATTTTCATTGCACTCTAACGATGCAAACTCCAATCTCAAGGGTTCTTCCTTTTCTTTTCCTCCCTGAGCAGTTTGTGCAGAATTACGAAGGGACCAGTGTGAATGAGTGGATAAGGGAACATCTCGCACGATACATACGCTGATGACCGGGGCGGTGTTGCGTACTAATTTTTTTCGCAACAATAGGCATCACACTGAGAAAAAAAAATCATTGATCCAATATCATTGGTGTTATTGAATGAAATTTCGTTGATTCAATTGTAAAATTGTTGGTGTAAATAATCGGATTTATTAGTCCAAACAAAACGCTATTGACTTCAATGACATGATAAAATTGAAAGTTGTTTTCATTCAAAAGATATATTGTTAGCCGAGAACAATATATTATTGAAACTATCTAAAAAATTATCGCGAACAAATTATATAGTTTTGAATGCAATTTCTGCAACGAACGAAAAAAGCGTTTCAATTCATAAAATAAATATTGTTGATTCGAGTACACAAGAAAAATTGAATTTCGCTCGTTTGATTCAAATAAAATTTCTATTGAGTAAATATGTTGTTTTATTGTTTTCACCATATCCGATATTTATTTTAAGTACATTATTCGTTAAAATATTAATATTTTATTTTTATTGAAAAATATTAAGCTAATGTCTGAATTGGTTGAAAAATTATGCGAAAGTAAAATTTGTTTCTTGCACATTTGGTTGAAAAAATTCAGGCAAATCATGGCCGAACGCCACCGAAATTATAGGTGTGAGGAAACCCGTAGTTCTCGGAGTAACCGCTAGAGGCCGCACGCGCGCTAGTTTCTCGTAAGCGTAGCGCGAACAGAAAATCTACTTAAACGCTGGAGAAACTCTAAAGAGTATCGCTTCTTGGCCTGTGGCTAAGATCAAAGTGTAGTATCTGTTCTAATCAGTTGAATATCTAATAGCCTCTCCATGGATATTCCATTGGATATCTGATATTCTCTCCACTATTATCGTGGATGATCATTCTAATGCTCACTTTTTATTTAAGATTTAAAACAAATTGAAAAACTTACGTCTCATGGCATATTTGTTTCGATGTAGTAAAGAAATAATTAATTCTATGGATTATATTTTTGTACGAAATAGAAAATGTTTGTAGCCACCGCTCAATTATTTCATCCAATACATCTACGGATTGTATATAGAATGATTTCAAAAGAATATAATTTTATTTGAAGGATGATGTAGATATTCAGAGAACAGATGAGCTTTTTTAAATAAAATAATATGTTATTTAAATCAATCACATTTTCCAATATTTTATAGTATTGAAACGAACTCATATATCGGTGGCACTTCGCAGCAGCACATTTATTTGGATCAACCAATATGTTTGTTTGATTTAATTGGTTTTTTTCTCAGTGCACGCTTCTCTGAAACGTTTCTTCTTTTTTCAGCTTTAACTTTCAAAGCTTTTCAAAATATTTAATGACATGTCTTTGTTAATGTTCATTATAAATGTATGGGTTGAATATTCAAAATTGTGAAAAAAAATTGAAGTTAAGGGAAAAAAGTTGTAGACAAATGTAACCTATTTTGTTGCGTAGAAAATTATTCTGAAATAGGAAATATCAGTTCCTTTTTGAAAAAGTAAATTTGACCTTGAAAAGTCCTTGAGAATTGCCGGGAAAAATAGATAACCACCACCATAAATTTTCTTGTTCGAAACTATGAAACTTCTGACCGAAACCGTTGTTTTCCCCCAAAATACTTCCCTCTCGGGATATTTGATTGTGCGCCAACTTGAATGTTGTCCCTTGTCCATGAATGATCCACCCGAAAAGTATAAAATATTCGGTACCCTCTCCTTCATTGTCCTTTTTCTCATCGTATCCGAAACAAAATAGGAATGCATCAACTTTTTATCGCCGTGGTAGCGATTCCATAAGATTCCCGTGCATCCTCAAGATCTCTCACTAGATTTGTTGGCAAAAAATTCTATAGCCTCGTTGCAACCCTTTGTTACATTTTTTCCCCTTTTTTCTTGTTCCTCCCTCTCCCTCTCCTGCCCTCACTCTCGCGTCGTCGAAACGGTAAAAAAAAGGCTCGCGGTTCACTGTCGCTATATGTAGTCACTATATACAGTCGCAATATATAGTCACGGAAGAACGGAACCCAGCAACCCTTGAGTAAGAGATGGGACGAGGTGGAAAAGGGAACGAATTCTTACAGGGAGTTTTACGCGCAAACCCCTCTTGGCCTACTTACACCCCTGAAGCTGGGCAGGAGAAAAGAGTGTCACGGATCTAGGGATTGAGAGAATAGCCATCAAGAAGAGAGCACGGGCGAGTGAGAGCAATAGATGGGAAGGGCTCGCGGGAGAGACAGAGAGAGAGAGAGCGAGAGAGAGAGAGAGAGAGAGAGAGAGAGAGAGAGAGCTGGAGGGAGAGCAAGAACCGGCCGTATGTTGAAAGAGTATACGTCGAGTACTAGCCCTCTGTATAGTTTAGAGCAAATGGTGCCCTTTGCCGCTGGCGTGTACCGCCCGTGGCGAAACTCTTTTGCTTTAGCGTCCCTTTTGCTCGCCCTTTTTTCACTCTCAATTCTATACACATATATCACGTTGCTCGGGCTTTTTCCTCATTCTCCTGACTTTCTTCTTTCAAGCGCCCCCTTTCCACCCTTTTCTCCCGACGTCAAGCCTGAAAACCGCAAGGAACAAGGGCCACCGTGAGAAAAAGCAATCGCCTCTCCTCTCGCGACCCAGAATCAACCAATATACATATATACGTTAAAGTATATATTTATAATATACATCGCTGTACGCTTTCGTGTGCGCACGCTCGTAATGCGGCGACATGTGCGGCCAGTCTCGAAGTACGAACGAAAAGACGACCCTTCACAGACCCAAGGGAAAGACGATACGAGTGACGAGGGAAACGAACTGTTCGTCGGAAAGAGAGCTTCTACGTGTACCCGTGCAGAAATTATCTTAGGGATCCAATCGGATTCCCATACTTGTTACCACTTCCTGATAAGCATCCAATGGGATGGTGTTGAAGATTGCATCGTTGGGACGCAACGAAACTTCTTTTTTACATTTTATTTTTCCTATTTTCATCATAATAGATCTTTTTTTTTATCAATTTATATTGTAGATCGCTGAATAATTATCTTCAAAAACGGTTGAGAGATTTTCGTAGGCAACATCTGCCGAAAGAAATTAAAGAGATCCGGATATATTAATTTTCATTGCGTTCCAACGATGCAAACTTCAACCTCGTTCCAATTATCGCATTGGATACCTGCACTAAAACGTCACGCTCGTACATTGGACTCTAATCGAGATTCCCCATTGGAATCACGAAAGGATTTTTTTGGGATATCCAACAAATTCTAGTTGAGAATTTCAAATGAACGATTCTCAAACGACGTGATTTGGGAAATAGCACGGAATCGTAGTGTAGATTCTAATATGGACTCTCCACGAGCGACGTCCCTATCAAATCCCTATAGGGATGTGGTAGGATCTTGGGATTTTCCATTTCTATATTATACATCCCCAATGTTCGTATGCCCTCGAGGCCCACTTTTACGATCTCATCCCATTCACACTTTTACCCTACATTGCCTCACTTTGCTATTTCCGGCTCCTCATCAGAGGGCTCTGGAATTTTGTCCAGTGTGCGTTTCCACTGTATTGCATTTTCACGAGGGCACAGGGAAACTGTAGAAAAACCTGCGATGTGGTATGAATGGCCGGTATTTCCATTGACAAGGGACATCACTTGAGCGTGTCCACCTTGGACTTTGTTGAAACTCATATATGTGATAGAGCATTGAAAACTTCTTTATCGGTAGAATAAGAGTTTTCAGGGAAGAAACCACCCCTGAAAAAAGTGTGTCGAGGGGTGATTTTGCAGTTTCACTCACAAGCAGACCATCGATCTCAATGAAACAAAAACCAAAATACTTCTTATGTTAAGCGATTAACATTTCACTAAGAAGTATTGAGAAAAAAAAAGAAACCAAGGCGTGACACGCCTTCCTCTGAGGGGTGGTTTCCCCCTGTTAAAGTCCTTTTTCCGCTGATGAAAAAAAACACACGTGTCTAATAGTTTTCAATGCTTCGTCACATATATGGATTTCAACACAATCGAAGGTGGACACTTGGGTCATGTTCCCATAGAGTAATGTTTTGTGGCGAGCGGCATAGTTGCCTCCGCAGACGATAGTGCGTGATGAAGCGGTCACTCGTCCGGGTATTGGGCCTGGGCAACGGTGTCGAACGCGGATGATGGTCCCCCAGCGACCGCGCGTCCACCAGCTATCGAGGCTTCTTTCTCGCTCGATATTTTTACGTTATTTTCCTCTCTTTCAAACTTCCCTATACACATACACCTTGTCGATTTATATGGCGACATTGCACATTTTCCCAGCGAGCTTCGACGATACTTGAAAGCTCCCAGGAGCAGGATCTTCGCAAGTGCCCACCGGTCTGTCGATGGCCACGAACGAGTTTACGAGTCTCGTGTGCTTTTCATCTCTTCTACGGGCATACAGGTCGACTCAAAGTAGGCGAGCGGTCCATCGAAGGATTTTCGTCAGACGCAATTCTTCTTTGAAAAAAAAAGCATCATTCGAACGCTCTAGTTTCGATTCGTCACCGCACGAAAGTCCCACTTGCGTATCGAAAATTCACCGACTCCCGACCACCAAAGTATCGAATATCGTTAAACAAACAAAAGGGTCGAATACTCTCGACACTTGGCAGCTGTTCTGAACGATGCTGTAACTTCGGACGCGTGTGGGGGCCGGGTCACCCGTTTTGCTGAAAACTTTACGCTTCAATTTATTTTACTTAACATCCCCCTATCGACCTCTGCCACCCCCCACTCAGGCCGCCGTTGGACACGCCAACCGGATGACGCTTTACGATCGTCAACTTCAGCATCGCGCCTCTTCCCACACCCTCCCCCTACTTACCTTTGGCCAGGCATTTCGGGATAAATGACCAGCGTGTTTGTGGCGCCAAATACTCTAATCTGCCTTCGTGTGCGAGTGTGTGCGTGTGTGTGTTTGGGTTTACGTGTATATGGGCTCCGTAGGGTGAGGAGGTTGGCAGCGTGCTTTGGCAACGTATCTCGTAGCTTTCCATCCTGATTAACGACACGATTTACAAGCGGTTTTTACTCGGCATAAAGCTCCGCACGGAGTTGTCTTGCACGTGTCTTCGTGTATATAATCGACGGAATTTTCGTGTTATGAAAATACGTGTTTGCGCCGTGAGGTTTAAAACATTTTTGAAACGACAAATTTGTCTGTTTTCGGTGAGTATCCTCAAGGCCTTTTCGAAGCGGGGGGGGGGGGTGTCTATGGCGTATATATGGAAATGGTGTGAAAGGCCCTTAAACTTTGTAGGACAAATGGTAGGACAAATGTAACTTCGCAACGTTGGAATGCAACGAAAAATCTTTTTGTTATTTTTATTTTCTCAATATTATTATTTTACAACATCTTTTTTCGCATATTTACAATTCTAGATCTGTCGATAAGCGACTTGAAAAATGATCGTCGGGTTTTCCGTAACGAAGATTAGCCAAAAGAAATTCGAGTAATTGAAAATAATCATTTCCATTGCATGCCGATGATGCAAACTTCATTCTCACCAAATCGTTGATTTTGGGGACCGACCATTCCTTGAAAATACCTCTATATGATTTTGAAGATATTGGGGCTTATGTGAAGTTAGGTATCATGACGATGGCGGGCTATTTCAAAGACGGTCCTCGAAGTCGAGGGTGTTTCCAAAATTACTTTTTCCTTTTATGTATTGTGACAGTTGTTCGGCAAATTTATTTCCTCTGATATTGAGACCCTTTGCATGCGTCTCTCTCTCTCTCTCTCTCTCTCTCTCTCTCTCTCTCTCCTCTTGCTCGCGCGCTCCTTGCACTCTCTAGCGTGCTTTCTTCGAATTCTAAATAAAGTTTTAATTCTGGAAACAACTTTTGCGGCTGTTGGCTTCACTTATAGAACCAACCAGAGAGAGAGAGAGGGGGGGAGAGTCAGAGAGAGAGAGGGAGAAAGAGTGAGAGAGAGAGAAAACGAGGAGGAGTAGGACAAGAGTGACAGGGCTGCCTTTCATTTCGTGCTCTTCTCTTGTCTCATCGCCCAAAGCTCCTGCAGGAATCCTCGGAGAAGAAACGAAACTGAAAAAGGCGACGGACGAGAATTCCGCTCCCTTCTGTCTTTTCTCCTCTCCCCATCTGTCTCCCTTCTTCCCCCCCCCCCCTCTATCTCTCTTTCAAGAGAGCGACTCAAAATGAAAGTCTCAACACACTCGCCTGACGAAAAGTAGACAAAAAAAGGGTGAAATAAGCCGCAAAGCGTTCCTCTCTCTCTCTTTCTCCCTCTTAATTAATGTTTTGAAAACATTCGGAGAGCCGACCGATCCATCATTTTTCGTGAGAGCGAGGGCGTGGAAATAATCATTTTTGGCTGCTCTGGGTGCGATAATTTTGGGCAAGAAGACGCAAGGAGAACGCGAGTGAGAGAGTCAGACGAAATGAGTGAGGCGCTAAAGGGAAAGAGAAAAAGCGGCGCAACGAGGAACTCGAGACGAAAATGTTATTCCCGAAAAAAGGGGTTGATGAGTTGATTTGTGGGGAATCAGATGAGGAGCAGGGGCCATAATTTTTCCATTCATAATTCTCATCCCCCGTAATAGTATTCAATCTCCAAGGTTTTTTTCCTCACACATTCTGCACTGCAGTGTCTTGCACGCGCGGCAAAACTAAATTTAATCGCGTTACAAGTATCTATGATTATTTTGCAATTACCATTATCGCTATTTTGCTTGATCATCGTATACAGTAATAGTAATGATCAAATAAAATCATCCATGGACACAATTTTAAAGAAAAATGGTGAAGGTGAACAGCGTGAGAGAGGGGACTATGTGCAAACACCCTAAAGGGTATACCACGGAAATGAAAAAAAAATACTCCAACGATACATGGTATTGAGGTTTGCACAGTTGGAACGCAACAAAATTTCGTATTCATATTTTTATTTCTTAATTTTTTTTATCATGATCGCAAATCTTTTTTGCAAATTTTGATTGTAGATCTCCCAATATCTAAGCATCTTTAAAAATGGTTGAGGAATTTGACGCAGCTCAAATCTGCTAAAAGAAAATTAAGACAGTGAAGAAAGAATGTCATTACGCGCCATCGATGCAAACTTCCATCCCATAACGGTACATTATATACTGCAATTGTTATTATTTTTATTATTATATCATGATGATAAGTACGATAGCATATATTTCACAATTATCGTTGATATTAACGATGTTGAAGTTTGCATCGTTGGAACGCAACGAAAATTCATTTTTATTTTTTCACTGCGTCATTTTCCTCATCATTCAAAAATGTTCCTTACATATTCGGATTGAAGATCATTAATAAAGATTCTCAAAAAAAGTTTGACTGATATTGGAGGCCTGAATTTGCCAAAAAGAATTGGGCTACGGAACTTTCGTTGCGTTCCAACGATGCAAACTTCAATATCTTTGATATTATTGTTCATAATAATAATAACGTAAAAATAACATAACTTGTTAATTAGTTAATTAGTTAATACTTTATATATTCTAAATAAGTAATATTTAATATATATATATATATAAAATATATATAATAATAAATGAATCATAAATTAATACTAAATATAATAAATAATCAACAACATTTACAATTGACATAAATGAAGCTAGGAAAAAGAAACCTGTGAGAAGAATGTTGTGAATCTCTCTGGAACTTTACCACGCCTGGTAATTTTTCATTTCGAGACACTGGAATATAATTTTTCCATGCGATACTTCACCGAGTTTTCCAGCTGCTCGTTCACATTTCAAAAATTCTTCGGCTCTACCGTTCCGGTTTCGTAAGGCCCGGGGGGGGGGGGGGGGTCGCCCCCTTTGCGACAAACTTCCGGCCGCGCAGCCTGGCCGGCGAACAAGAAGAAGCCGTCGATCAATTCTCTCCCGACAATTTTCAAGCAATTTGAGCGACGATTGGCTTGTTAACAAGTTTTTCATGGTTCTCGTTTCTTCGGGAGAGAGAGCGAGAGAGAGAGAGAGAGAGAGAGAGAGAGAGAGAGAGAGAGAGAGTGAGACGGCCCAGCGGGGCGGGGGCTCACATTCGAGTCACAGGGAGCAAGCCACGCGCATCGGTCTCTCCTCTCGAAAAGATGCTTATCCCGCAATGCTTCGCGTGCTCCCGCGCGCTATATATACAGATATCGAAGTGGGTAACCGCTTCTCTAATGTTTTTTTTTTCCCGACGAGCTGAGACGCGGAACACGACGTCCAACACGTGACGCCTGTCAACCCCGTCTCGGAACTCGGCGCATCGCTGTGAGTTCGTAAGAAAGAGTAGAAGGAAAAGAAAAAAAGGATGAAGGAGGAGGGGGCACGTGAAAAAAGCGGAAAAAAGAAACGAACGTATACGTGATAAACGACGCCATGACGAAGAACGCGCTGGGAGGAAAAGGCGCGCGTGTCCCTCGCAAGCTCGATTTCCTCCTCTCTCTCTCTCTCTCTCTCTCTCTCTCTCTCTCTCTCTCTCTCTCTGCATCTTCCTCCTCTCCATACCGCGCGTGAGTCGTAAGTCCTCTCGAGAACTCCCGACTCCTCGCCGTGCCGAAACTTCTAAAATTACCAAGCTCGTACGTATGTGCGAGGCGTGATGCGGTTTAATTTCTTCTTGCCCTCCTCTTCGTCTACTTTTTCTTCCTCATCTGCCCGACCCTGTCTCGCTTCCGTGCGCCATCCGAAGCCGTTGAAACTTTTGCTCCTCGCAACGATCCCGAACTCCCCCGCCGCAAGCCGCGCGAGTGCGCGCTTCCTGCAACTTTGGCCCCGCGGCGATGCGTGTCGGTAACGCAGAAACTTGCGATCCGAACTTTGGATCGTTTTAATTGATTTTCGTTTGTTTGTGTTTTTTAACCTACCGAATGTAATTCATTACTGACTTCATTTTCATACGGATTTCGTCCGTTTTTACCGACGTTACTTACTCGTTATTCTTACACGTTGTTACATTTTTACGATCGTCATTGAAAGGGAAGAAAAGTCTTACAGCAGTCACCGTAGCCTATTCTCGTGATATTTATGATTATTTTGAGGCAAATTTCTCAATGCCTCATTCGCCAAATGTCTTTCGTACAATTGCGCACATTGTTATTTGTAGTAATTATACGGGAGATATTTTATGGGTCGTCCTACTACCAAAGTCAGTTATTAGAATACACATCTTACATCGAGTTCGAGATATTCTTTCCCTCAGATATTAGATGTTCGTACAGCAATGGCATTGACGCTTGCATCGTTGCAACGGAACGAAAATTCGTATTCATATTTGTGTTGCTTTCTTTTTATTATGATACCAAACCTTTTTTATTGCAAATTTAAATTGCAGATCGCCCAATAAGTATCTTGATAAATAGTTGAGGGATTTCGGTAGCTGAAATCTGCTGAAAGTAAGTTGAGAAAGTTAAACAGATTAAACTTTCATTGCACTCGAACGATGCAAACTTCAATATGGCGCTGAATTTTGCATCGTTGGAACGCAACGAAAGTTCTTATAAATTTTTTTGCCATTCTTCTTTTTTTTAATCACAATCCATGAGTTTTAAAATATATTCAAATTGTGAATCTCTCAGGCGAATCATGAAAACCGTTTAGGTGATTTTTTACCCTAAATCGGCAAGAAATGTGGGCAATAGAGAAAAAATAAATTTCGTTGCATTCCAACGATGCAAACTTCAACATCATACTTCAATACCATGCCCAACAATCGTATCTTTAAGGACAGATTATTTTATTAATTCAAATAATACTCTAGGAATCATAATGTATACATATTTTTTTATATTTTCACATCTACTTTTATTTTCTGGGTGGACGATAAAAATATGATGAGTGGATTTGGAAGATATGTTCCTCATACACACACACAAAGAGAGTAAGGCAGACGAATACACATACATATACACATACATACACTGTGAAAAAAGTCAATGGAATTGGCAACGAATGCCCATTGTAAATAATAGTACAATAAAACGAATTATTATTTATTCGTAAAAGAATCATAGTTATATTTGTATCAAATATATTATAACTACCCTGCCAATTAAATATGACAAGTATTACTATTCGATCATGTACTATGGGCTTTTGTAAATATCGTGGATTCTCTATAAACGTGTGTTTATAAGGATTCGCGTAACCGTTAGCTCATTCAGCTGTACACTTTTGCGATAAATCGACTGCACACCTTCGCAAATTCGTTCGTTTTATTGAAGATTTCTCCTCTCTTCCTTCCCCCCTCGCCCCTCACTCTCTCTCTTTCTCCTCTTCCTCTGTGTCGTTTGAGCGCTGCGATTCTCATGTCCATATCATTAGACGATAGTAGAGACGAGTGGCGTTCGACGTCAGCTTTTTCTCTCGGACTTTCTTCCTCCGCGGTTCTTCGATATCAGGACTATACGGCGATCCTCGGTGCGTCTCTATCCACTTTATTTTACACTCCAACGCTGCTTGGATAAGTCGCTGCGATCGTCTCGATTTCAAGTCTGACATCAATGAGAGTCCCGCGACACTCGGGACGGATATATATCTCTCGGGCTGGACAAGACTTTTCCAATCGTTCGCAGTGCAACGCGGAGCCGCGTTCAACAGCTGCGCTCGCTTGGATGCAACTGAAGACGAATTGCCAGGTCGACCCGCATATATATAAATTTGTCCGGAGTCACCTTCTTATTTGCTTTCTGTGTAAGAGTGATCTGGTTCTCTCTCTCTCTCTCTCTCTCTCTCTCTCTCTCTCTCTCTCTCTCTCTCTCTCTATTTCTTTTTGTCTTTCTTTCTGCTACTTCTCGAAGGTCATTAGCGCCTCGGCAATTGAACGAACACTTCGGCTGTGTGTACACGAGGGCGATACACCCTTCTCTCGTCTCGATACCTATTCGACGAGCTCTCCTAAGAGTACTTACAACCTCATCAGTCGTACCGTGGAAAAAAATCTCGGAAACATAACGGGCTATTTACTGTCGTTGACATTTCGTTGCGATCGATCTTTGCATGTTTTGTTTCTCAAATACGGTACCTGTTTTTTGCGAACTGGTAATTGGAAGACACAATATTTCGACCGAATTTGGGGAAGCACGAAAAAAAATGGCAAAGTCAAGAGGAACAGAACACAAGTTGTAGTAACAAACAAAAAAGTTGGATTCCAACATTCTCCACGATATATACAGTAGCGGAATTAATTATGGATACTTTCAATGTAAATCAGCTTGTTTTTATATTTACGCAGGAAATGTATATTCTGCTACGACGAAATGTAACTGCGATTTTTGTTTATTTGTATGTATATGACGTTGAAGTTTGCGTCGTGGGAACGCAACAAAAGTTCTTTGAATAAAGAAATTATCTCATTTTGATTACAATGTATAATTTTCGTAATAGGGTAAGATCGTGGATCTCTATGGTATTGAAGTTTGCATCGTTGGAATGCAACGAAAGTATTTTTCTTCGTATTGCCAACCTTTTTTGGATACATTTAGGCTACCAAATTTAAAGATATATTTTTGAAAATCCTCATTGTAGATTCATAACCTAAACCTGCAAAATAAGAGTTTAGATGGTGATAAAAATAAAGAAATTTAAGAATGAGGATTTCCGTTCCATTTCAACGATGCAAACTTCAACACCATGGATCTCTTATGAGGATAAGAAAAAACCGTTTGAGTGCTTTTTGTACCCTAAAATGACAAAAAAAAAAAAAGAAACGTGAGCAATAGAAGAAAAATTAACTTTCGTTGCATACCAACGATGCAAACTTCGACATCATGAATCTGTTATGTTCATACTCTGTATTCGCTTTAGTAAGCCTATTTTGATAAGGATATAAAATACAAGTGATTATAACGTTAAATTAATCGACAAATGCGAAATTTTTTGAAAAATTGAAAAGTGTCGAGAATTAATTCCACTAGTGTGTGAGGATATGTGCGCGTGTGTGTGTCTGTGTCACGATTAGTGTATTGATTTTGTCTTATTCAATTTGAATTTCGATAAACATATCGAAGGCCCTTTGATCTCTCGTTTAGCCCACGATAAATCCGTTCGGCGCTCGTGCTACGTGCTACACGCACACACATGTAATATCGTAACGAGATTTCTCCGCAATCGGGATATTGCAACGGATCGAGTAATTTTATCGCTGTGCTGCTCGCCCGCGATTTATCAGCGGGGGAATGGGAGAGGAAAAAAAATCACGAGACACGAGCACCGACCGCTCTTGCAGGGCCGACCCTCTTTCGTCTCGTCTTTTTCTTTCCTCAAAGAATCGCGCAGGTATAAAGAAAGATTGCGTGTGTGAGTGAGAAAGAGAGAGAGAGAGAGAGAGAGAGAGAGAGGCATAGGAAGAAGGAGAGGAGGAGAGCGTGGCGTCCTGGAAAGACGGCAGGTCGGAAGAGGATTGTTCTTCCGAAATTTGTCCCTTGGGTGAAATTATTTCGGACAGCCTTTTTGCCTAGCCCTTGAGTATATATGCATATATATGGCGAAGGGTGACTTTGAAGACATTCGTCTTTGAGGACCGTCCTCGTGGTAGACCATTCGCCCCACACTCCACATTATTCAAATCCCAATGTCTTCGGAATCGATGATTCGATTGAAAAAAAAATTACGGACCTTTCTCAAAACAACGAGATCCCAGAGTTTGTCGTAGGTAGACAATTGGATTCCCATACTTGTTCCCACCTCCCGATAGGGATCCGAAGGGTCATCGCATTGGATCCCTATACCAGAACGTCACGCTCGTATATTTGATTCTAATCGGGATTCCCCATTGGAATGTACGAATTCAATTTGAATCACTAAGGATTGCCACGTTATCGAACAGAATCCGAAACGATTTTTGATGGATCCCGTCGCGCCCCGCACGATAAATTAAAAAAAAATAGATACATATCCAAAAATGCGTGGATGTTGAAAAAGTATAAATCTGATCTTAAAAAGTATAAATCACTTGAAAAAGTGTACTCCAAAAATCGATTTGAACCACATAATTGAAAATCCACTGTGATTATCGTTTGTAATTTATTTTACCGCACTTTGGCATAATGTCACTATACACGTACACGCTCACGAAGCGTGCCGGTTATGTTTCAACACGCCGCGTTTTTTTCGCGTGACTTTTCACTTATTTTCGGTTCGAACGTGGTAAGAATTCTCAAAGGGCGGAGGACTCACTGTGTGCGGTGTCTCGAAAAAATCCCTATAGAGATACGGGTGCATCTTGGTACTCGCCAAACAATTTTCTGCACGGGATCTTTTTTTTTGAGATCCAATGCATTCCGTTTGAGAATTCCAAATAAAAAATTCTCAAACTACGTGATGCGGCAAATAGCGCGGTATCCACTTGGATTCCAATGTGGACTCTCCACGTAGGACGTCCCTGTCAAATCCGTATATCGATTTGGTAGGATCTGGGATCTGCCCAACAAATTTCTCAACGGGATGTGCCGATAGCCACCAATTGGATGGTGGTGAATCTTTCATCGATGGAACGCAACGAAAATTCTCCATGATTTTCTTCTTTTCTTTATTTTTACTAGTATCTAAAATATTTTCGCGTAGCTTTTGGTTGTAATTTTTAAATAATGTTGGTAGTTTATATGTGCCGAAAAAAAATTGGGAATTTGAAAAAAATATATTTTCGTTCAGTCCAACGATGCCAACATCAAGACCATTCATTGGGTACATAGAAATTTCAAAATCCCCTACCCCTGTGTATAGACCTGGAGCAATCTCCTTCACGTTTTCACTCTGCTTCCTCGCCCAACCACATATTGTTCCTCGTTCCAGTGTACGAATGCGGACATTAGGGCCGCGCGAGCAGATCAGGACGCGAGACGAAATACAAGTTGAAATATCGAAAATGACGGGGCACTTTGAAACGTTCGAGGCTCTGGTATTCCTTCAGTTGATGAGCCAGCAACGAGCCTATGAGTGTCGTACAAAAGAACATGAAAGGCACGATGGTCGTTTTTCGTCATGGAGTTTGGAGTTTCTGATTTACTTTTTCTTTTGTTCGTTATCATTATCATTATTCATCATTATGATCGGCTGTGAAGTTCTTCTCTTTGTTCTGCTTTTCTTTGGAGGCGTGTACGCATATTAGTTGGAGCTTTAATGAGGGATTGAGAGGAGGGGGGGGGGGGGGGCAAAAATGAAAATAAAAAACTATCTGAGATTGTATTGTGGGGAAGCTTGATTCGAGACGAGCTGCTCTGATCCGCTTGTTCCGAACGGACAAACCTCAATCTGTCTCGGACCTTATTTCATCCTCTCTCTCTCTCTCTCCCTCTCTCCCTCTCGCCTACCAAAAGGCCGGACTTAGGAATGCGTTAATGGGGCGAGCCTCTCTTATACTCGTTTATCCTCTCGTATACTCTCGCCATGAAAAGATTCGAGGCGCTCCGTAGAGTTGTCCATTGATGTGCTCCATACGGCGCGGTCGTCTCTCCCTAATAATAATCATTCTCATTTATTGTGACAAGTGCTTCGTACACAGCGGAAGAGAATTGACGATGGATGGGGAGGCTCGGGGAACAGGCAAATTCGTAGCAGGTCCAAGGAAAAAGTCAGCGACTCTCGTCAGCGGCCCAAATACGAGCGCAATGATTTCGCGCTCGTATTTTCTGGTCGAGTTTACGGCGGTATCCAGCCGCGGAACACCGGGACAATGAAATTACGAGCAAGACCGGAAATACAGGGCGTGAGAGCGGTCTGAGAAATTTTGTGGTCGCGCTTGAGGTGTCGCACTTACCGCAGCTCGCGAATGGAGGCTCGCTCCTTCGAAGCTATGCTCGTTCCACTCGAATCGGCTGTCGGCGCTGACTCACTTCGGAGACGCAGGTGCGAATTTTAAGGCTCGAAGCTGGCGGACCTTGACGCCTTTTTTTACCTTCTGCCCCTCGAGCTCTTCCTCTTTTCCTCATTCTCTATGGCTATTTTTATATTTAACTTTTTTTTAAATCAAGAACGACGCTCCTCCTCTACGCAGTCTTCCGGAGGACGGTAATTTTGAGCAGCTCTCGAGGGCGTTTTTGCTTCCTCTCAGCGAGGAAGCCACGTTCACGGGATTTTTTTTCTTCTCGTGATCGACGGAAATGACTTCGGGATATTCCGAAACGTTGAAAATGACGTTTGGAAATAAATGCTCGCGCGTGTATGTGTGTACATGCATTTTTCATACGTCTCCGAAATATTTGGAAATTTGACCTCAATTTGCGATATCAAAGGTTTTGGACGATAATGAAATTAAAGGGATTACGAACAATCGTTGCATTCCAACGATGCGAATTTCAACGTCGTTGCGATTGAATGCATGGCGGAATTGAATTTATGGCAAAAATCGAGAGGACTTCAATATTCGGATTTTTTTTTAATCCTGCAGCGTTGTTGAAATTTCCAATTTCCAGATAAATGAAAAATTGATTGCGCAAATTCGAGAGGATTGGAATTTTCGGAAAAGCATTTTTTTCTAAACTCTGTAACGTTCTTGAAATTTCTAATTTCCGAAAAAATGAAAAATTGATTTCGCAAAAATCGAGAGGATTGGAACTTTCGCAAAAGAATTTTTTCAACCTTGTAACGTTCCGAAAATGTCCAATTTCCGGAAGAATTTCCGTACACACGATCCCACAATTCAATATTTGTATATTGATTTGGCAAAATCACATTACGAAATGTCATTTTTTAATAAAAATGATTGTGCAAATTAGAAAGCGAGCCTCCTCCATGAAAAAAAAACCAATTTTAAGGGGGAAGATACCTTCAGGTGAGGAAAAAATGGATGATTTTTTTAAAAGGAGATCTTTTTTCACCGTTTTCGAGACTTGGGGTATGTTTTATTACTACTTTTGGCTGTTACACGGTATTTTTTATATTATTAATCTTTAAAAATGGCGGAGAAATGGCACGGTCTTCAAAACACGTTGCGGCGGATGTTGTCAGACGGCGTGGCACGTAGCGTTGGCGGGATTAATCCGAAAAAATCACCGAAGATTGAAATGTTGAAATCACCGAAATGTTGAAAATCGATTAAATGGTACGCTTTGAAACAAAAAGATAGAATTTTCCGAAAAAAATAGTTTCATTTTGCAATAAAATAATACGTTTTCTTTTTTATTTTCATAAACATTTACGATTGTAAACAATAAGGTTAGAAAGATTTCAACCACGCCAGTTTGGAAAATGCGGTTTAGAAGGCCGTGTCCTACCTCCGTCATTTTGAAAGATTAATAAATTAAAAAAGTACCATGTAACAGCCAAAAGTAGTAACAAAACATACCCTAAGTTTAAAAGACGGTGAATAAATCTTTCCTTTGGAAGAAAAATCATGAAAATCAGAAAAAAATGTCCTCGCCTAAAGGTATCTCCCCTCTTAAGACGGAATGACACCTCATCGCGGTCGGTATGGTAGAACAATTATAGATTCCCAAAAATCTCTGAAACGGCTCTTCAGATCCCGTCGAAACTTTGCCAAACGACGTCAAATAGATAGACGAATAGCTTCTAGCCCCTCAAATTTTCTGAATCTGAGAAAAAAAATGTAGACTGGCTTATGATAAGCCAATCTACATTTTTTTTCTCAAATTCAGAAAATTTGAGGGGCTAGAAGCTATTCGTCTATCTATTTGACGTCGTTTGGCAAAGTTTCGACGGGATCTGAAGAGCCGTTTCAGAGATTTTTGGGAATCTATAATTGTTCTACCATACCGACCGCGATGAGGTGTCATTCCGTCTTAAAGAACTGTCTTGTTGTCTCAGAGGATGTAAGCGAGACGGAGCGTAAAACGCGTACGTAGTACGGACGTTTACATATTCCGAGAAGGAATGACGACTACGAGATTTTCCCGGTCACAAAGACGAGGAAATGCAAACGCGAGTTTCGTAACGTCACTGGCTCGCGTCGCACAGGTCTCGTTCTCACTCGCCTCATCGTAACCGCTGAAATCTGACGTTTCCCATTAAAGCAAGGGACTTAATGCGCCGAGACGCACGGCCGTACTTGCCTCAGGAATGAGAATAGTTTTGCGTTATTTCTCCTCACTACTTGGCGTATTTCATTCGCCTTCTTTCGTACGCGGGCGTGCAATGACGAGAGGATGATGAAGAGTGGACGAGACGAAGACGAGATGAAGAAGAAGAAGACGAGAGAAACGAGCGACAGCGGGGACGAGGCTCTTGTCGTCCGGCTGACAACTAAATTAACTTTACAATCGTAAGTTCGGCTCTCGTCTTCGTCGGGCCTCCGACTTTCGTCGTTTTCCATTCTTTCCTTTTTTACTTCTTCCACTGTAACTTTCTTCCAGCTCGTTTCGAAGTATTTTGGAATTAATTCCGCGGTACTGCGAGAGGGAGAGGGAGGGAGGGAGCAAGATAAAACTGCGCAGCCTCAGCGACACCGGTTGATGGACGTCGATTTCTATTAAAAATCGTCGATTTTTTGTGAAAACATGAGTTTCGTTTTTAGCCGTCGTCTTTTTGAGCTTTCGACGAAAACTCCGTAATATTTGGAATCCTGGAGACAGGAAATTGTCTATTGGATAAACCCTTTGGACAGTGTAAAAGTCGAAAAACATTTTTCAGTACGTTTGGGCCACTTTTTCAAAATCGCAGCATCGTGAAATTTCAAACAGCCGTAGCGCCAGTTCTATTTGAGCTACGGAGATTGGTCGGGGGTTTTTTGCAAAGGATTTTGACAGACTTGGAGAATGCCGCTTAGTTCATCTCGATATCTGAATCAGTTTTCCCGGAAAGCGCATTTTAAAAATTGGCAAGAATCAATTATCCGTCTTTGAAATTCTGCCAAAAATCGGGAAATGAAAGCTGCTGCATGATTTACGCGTCATATTGAAGGGCCATCGATAACGAAGGGAATGAGGACAAAGAGGAGTCTTAAGACGGAATGACACCTCATCGCGGTCGGTACGGTAGAACAATTATAGATACCCAAAAATCTCTGAAACGGCTCTTCAGATCCCGTCGAAACTTTGCCAAGCGACGTCAAATAGATAGGCGAACAGCTGTCTGCCCCTCAAATTTTCGGAATTTGAGAAAAAAAAACGTAGATTGGCTTATCATAAGTCAATCTACATTTTTTTTTTCTCAAATTCAGAAAATTTGAGGGGCAGACAGCTGTTCGCCTATCTATTTGACGTCGCTTGGCAAAGTTTCGACGGGATCTGAAGAGCCGTTTCAGAGATTTTTGGGTATCTATAATTGTTCTACCGTACCGACCGCGATGAGGTGTCATTCCGTCTTAAATGCTAAAGGCAACGAAGTGACGAGTAATTCAGCGAAGATACTTATTTTTGGCCTAGTTGTGGAAAAAAAATATTTCAAATATTTTTTTTATACGTCCTTATCAATGTATTTGTAGCTCCTGAATACGAATTGACTATTAATTTCTCCCAAAACCCTAATTTTTTTAATCTAAAAAATCGTCAAAAGTCTGTGAAAATGTGTTATTTGCCTTTATTCGGATTAATTCTGAGCTTTTGGCGAAAACTTCGTGATATTCGTAATCGGCGGAAAATTTCCCATCGGCCACTTTTCAAAAATCGCCAAGGTCCTGAAATTTAGAGCACGACCGCCTGTTCTTCTTGCTCGCGCCACTTCCATAGAGTATTTTCTCCCATCCACTTTCCGCTGACCTGCTCGCCTGTCATCTTGCCTCTCCTCTGGATGTCCCTTTGCTTCTCTGCCGGGCTTTCTTTTGCTCGTCTCGTTTCACCAGGCAAGAAAGCCACCTCGCCTCATTCTCATCGTTGGCTGAGCATCTTCCTTTTACACCACTGTCATCCTTCTCATTTTGCTTCTCTTGCCCGTCGTCGTCTTCGCCGTTGTCGTCTTCATTGCGATCGTCATCGTCATCATCATCATCATCATCATCATCATCGTTCTCCTCTTGTTCCTCATCCACATAGTCGTGATTTCTGTCCATTTTCGTCTCCCATCCTGTTGGACGTTTTTTTCTACCTCCGCGGTCACCAACGACTCCGCGTTTAGGATAATTCTTCGGGCTATGGGAGCCTAGTTGCCTTGCTTCTCATTCCTCTATTACGCGGTGCTCAATCTTCCTCCATAATACGGGGCAATTCTACGTGTTTCCGGGAACTTCCGGCGAATATCGATTGAATTATACATAAATATATATGCATAGCCAAATGCCTATAGATATTGGTATATACGTTCATGCAGGCTACATGCCGAGCTCTTTATCATCGCGTGGAACATGTGCATGGGATTCCTCGTTGTTGGGGAAGCCCCAACCATGCAAAACGTCTCGTATTCCTCTCGCCCATAGACATCGTTCACGTTGTCGTCTTCGTTGTCGGCGAACAAAGCGCTTTCGAACGGAGAATCAACGAGAACGAGCACGGCAATACCATCTCAAATTGCGCGTCTCGGAGATACTAGTCTAGCGAGACAAAACAGGACAATAGACGCTATCATCTCTCTCTCTCTCTCTGCCTCTCCCTCTCCCTTATTCTCGATAATAGGCTAATGTTAGATACGTCGGCCAATTCAATGTACTCAGCACATTCTTAAGGGGCAATACGTTATCTATATACATATATTGCATAAGTTACATCTGCGTAATGCTTTCTTTTGGCACGTTTGACTGTTTCGAGGACGGTCCTTAAATTTATTGGAACATATTGTTGATGGTGGCGCTGGAGATGTCATTGAAACGACCTCCATATAAATATGCTGCTATCTAGTAACATTGAAGGCTTTGGATTGACATGATCGAGGATGGCGGGTCATGAAGTTAGCATCATTGGAATGCAACTAAAACTCTTTGCTTTTTTTCACTACCTGAAATATTGTTTTTACCAATAAAGGTTGTAGAACTGACAAAAAAAGTTTTTTAAAACACGTTCGTTGCTCGTAGCCAGAACTGTCAAAGAGATGTAGACAACAAGTTAGTGATTGAGGAAAATGAAATTTCGTTGGATACCAACGATGCAATTTTCAACATCTGGAGGATGGCGACAATGGGCTAATATAAGGACGGCCCCAAAGTCGTTTGTTGCGAAATCACGGTTCCCAAAATATATCTACGCACGTAGCAGAGTAATCTACTACTTGGCAGAGATTGATGCACGTGGAATACATTCGAATTATTCAAGCATGATAATCTTATTACGCCGAAGTATTCTCTGATTAGCTTCACTATTTTTATCGGTCCTCTTTTCGCGCGCGCACGTTTCGCCAAGCTTGCGTTTGTTCTTCGCCATGCATACCCAACTTCACCGCGATGTTCGTAATATTATCTGCGAAAACGTATTGCCGCACGAGTTGGCATGATTCTCCGCTGTTCTACTCAAACTTTCGAACATCCGAATCGTTTCGCCCCCCTTTGTGTTGCTCCTCCGGCTTTGCCACGTGATGCCAGAGCGTCCTCCTGACGCTGAATACAAATCCCCTTGCCACGCTCGTCGACGAATGGAGGGCTTTCATCGACTCAGCGTGTTGATCTTCAATTTTTTGTTTTCCGCCTCGTGGGCGACGCATCAACGCAGTTGTATACGTATCAAGGGCATTTGATTCGTTTGTCATGAGTGAAAGTACGCGGCGAAAAAGAGCGAGAGCGCGAGAGAGCAGGGGGCGGGGGCGTTAACACCCGAAACAACAGGAAAAGCTCGGAGTACCGAAGAATGAACATGTTGTTTGCCCCGGCTCGTCCGCCTAACAACGGGCTTGCGATTGTGAAAGGTGGCGTCGGTGTGCAGGCTCACCCCCGCCTCACCTCTGTCCCTCCACACCCCTCGTATTTCAAGCTCCGCTCGATATCCTGGCGAGGAGCGCGCTGGCAGGGTGCGCGTATGGAAGCTTCGCTCTATACATATATATAAAATAAATACACCGTAAAGAAATGTAAGAGACTCACATAGCGGAAGCACGAGAGAGAGAGAGAGAGAGAGAGAGAGAGAGAGAGAGAGAGAGAGAGAGAGAGAGAGAGAGAGAGAGAGAGAGAGAGAGAGAGAGAGAGCGAGAGAGAGGAGCGACTCGCACTACCCCCACACAAAACCTTCCCGACTTTCCCGTTAACCCCGCGACGAACATTTCTCGTTGCTTTGTTCCTTTTCTCCGTCGTATTCATTTATCTGCCGGTGTTTCGGGTACGCGTGTGCAAGCCTCCGCTGCGAGCGCGATTGTGCGTTGTTTTCTTTATTTCTATATCTTTTGGTTTTTCTTTTTTTCCCTATTTTTTTGTGGGTTTTCTTTTTGTTTTTTTCTTTTCTTTTTGTTTTCTCGATGCCGCAGGCTTGCTTGGCTGCTCCCTTCGGCAAAGTGTATTGCTTGAAATCTCCTGGGCATCGGTGTGGTCAGCGATCCGGAGAGCAGATTCACTTACCTACGGACACACGACGTATGCACGCGTGTGTGCGTACTTATATACACGAATAAATGGAGAAAGGTTATTTCGAGTCTCTCCCGATCAATGTATCGCTGTCTATCAGCGAAACTGGCTGTTTCGAGGATGCTCCTGATATTGTGTCGAAACGAATTGTTGATTTGGGGGTTAAGACGGTGATCGGAATGACCTTTATAGAAGTCTGTGCTTATATTTTTATCATGATGATTCCGAAGACATTGGGATTGTCTTTGGACTTGGGCTTGAATGACGAGTGTGCGGGCTTGGTATATAGATGATGATGAGGCTCCTCGAAGGCGAATGTCTTCGGAATCACCTTTCCGATGTGTCTCTCATATAGATATAGCCATATTATACGGATGATTGGTATGTGGTGGCGCCAGGGTGAAAGAAGACCCTCGTTGTGGCCATGAACCTCGCCCACCATCAGAGACTCGCACCGTGCAAGGCGGAAACGTCTGTGGGCGTCTTCAGTTACACGCGCAGCCACCAAACAAAAGAAAGACAAGATGCCGCCGAACGTCCTTTTTCCCTCTGACTCCCGCTGCTCTTTATCGCGGATCATTTCTTAACTTTTGGACCCCTATACAAGATTGATTTTTTTCGTACAGAGCAGAGAGAACCTCGAGAAAAGCCTTGCCATTGGAGATGTCATAAAAGCAGAGGGATTACTGAGTGGTGGATGATGGAAAATTAACAGCACGTAACGTTCATCCTTGTACTGTGGGTTTTTTATGGGCTTTTGGCGCAAAACGCTGATGAAAATAAAAGTGGCTCCTCATTTTGTTTCGGAGGTAACGATGTTGGAGATTGGGGATCAGGAATGGATCACGATTGGAGCGGTTGCTGGAAACGATGCTCAACTTTCTCACGTTATATCCTAATGAAAAGAAGAAGAAGTCATGTAGTAATTTTTACGCATTATCTCCTCACGATGTAATCCCATTTTATTCCTTTTTTCTCTTCGTAATGCATACCTCTGACCACTTGTCCGTGGTCATCCACTACAGCCTGAGGAGATTTCCTCTCAACCGCTCCGTAATATATTTTCTCTGACTTTCCACCTCTGTCTCCTTCTCTCTCTCTCTCTCTCTCTCTCTCTCTCTCTCTCTCTCTCTCTCTCTCTCTCTCTCTCTCTTTCTCACTCTGTATCTCTGCCATGCGCGCAGGGGCTCTTAGAATCCCATAAACCACATGGTCCTCGTATACTACGCCACATACTTAAATGCACACGTGTATAACTAATATCCAACTCGACATATGCGGACACACGTTATATCCGTCGGCTATATACTTGTTTTTACTCGTCGCGAGAGAAACCCCTTCACGGATTCCTGCGGGCTCCAAGATTTCTCGGCTAGATGGTGGCGTGCAGATAAATGTCACGTAATTAACACCGCAGACCCCTGCTGCTACTCGTCCTCCACCTCCGCATCTCCGTCCTTCTCCATTGGAGACCCTCTCTCTCTCTCTCTCTCTCTCGCTTCCTCTCCCTCTTGACGTTATTAATTTCACGCCGGAGGAATCGGAATGCGTAACGTTTCCGTTGGCCCCGCGCGAACAAACTTGCCTCGAGGAGAACGCGAGCGAGACGAGAGAACGTCGGTTACTTGGAATCAAACGGCTTTTCACGAGCTTACCTCTCTCCTTGTCGTGTACACACGTATCTCCACGTCTAAGCTCACATGGGGATTACGAAATATCAACCGATGTAACTTGTCCAATTATTGGGGAAAATAGTGGACAACCGAACGTACCTTGGTGGTCTTTTGTACAATTCTCTCACAGGAAGATGATTTTGATGATGTTTGACTTCGAGGACCGTTGGCATGGTAGCACATTGGTGCTACCATGGACTCCTCCTTTCGAAACCCGGATGCCTACGCAAATTGACCCTAGGTGCGTGAAGACCATTTCGAGGACTGTCTTTAAGATCGATGATTCACTAAAAAATAATTTGGGACCCCAAAAGAACCTGGACATCCTACTAGCGCACATTGAGTAGATGTAACAGATTCAAAATCTCTTTTCGCTTCATGTGTGTATATATATCACATAGATCATCGAAGGTGATTGATTCCACCTGATTGGCCTGATGGCCTTTCGTTCGAGCGACTGTGTACGTGCCACCGAGCGTGCTGTTCGTGCGTCAATCTCTGTATCCCTCTCGTATATGGAACCTCTGGACAGGCAGTGCAGGCAAGCTTTACCTAGATTATGGTTGCATCGCGGATGCGCATTCATTATTCCGTACGCAGCCCGTACTCCTGACTCGCCTACGTATAACTCATGTTCTCGGTTGGGAATGACGAAGAGAGGCAGAGAGCGAGAGAGAGAGAGAGAGAGAGAGAGAGAGAGAGAGAGAGAGAGAGAGAGAGAGAGAGAGAGAGAGAGAGAGAGAGAGAGAAAAAGGGAAGGAGGATACGTCGAATCTCCAGCGCGACATCGTAGCTCCATACGGAAAGCATCACGCCTATCCATATGGATTGCTGGCAAACAAAAGGACCGCCGAGCCACATTGATCGACGCTTACAAATTAAACGCATTGGGCCTTATTTTGCAGACCAGAACTTGGCGATCTGTCTATCTCTTGATCGGCGTGCTGCACTTATGCGCCAACGGAATGTAAAAAACAGGCATATCCTGTCAATCATCCGAATTACGATTGCAGAGACGTGTCTGCTAAGCATTCGGTATATCAAAGGTGCAATCTAGCGTTCATGGTATTCCTTGAATAAGAGCGGTGGTTGGATTCGTCATGAGTTTGGGTTACAGCCAGTTGAGGTCAGGACTCGTGGATCTTCCGCTCTCGCACTCTTTCTTTCGTTTTCTCACGTACATGTGCTGTTGTTATGATTATCATGAGTCCTCTTGTCTCGTTTGTCAGCACTGACGGGTGCGCAAAATATCCCGTGGCTTTGATACGGACATAAATAAAATTGGACCGTATGTAGACTCAACGGAGGCAACCACCAGCACGAGAGAGAGAGAGAGAGAGAGAGAGAGAGAGAGAGAGAGAGAGAGAGAGAGAGAGAGAGAGAACATCATTTTATTCGTGCTCTGGAGTTTTCACTCCCTAAGAGCACCGTGCCAGAACTTACATCCCAATGCTTGTTTTACAGTAATATGTAGCACTTTTTCAATAAAGCAGCAATAATAATAATTATAGTAATAATAATAATTATTATTATTATTATAGTATAGTAATAATAATAAAAATAATAGGTAACAAGTCAGAAAGAAACGAAGTCATGCTTTTACTGAGACATTTCAATTAACAACTCGCGTCTCAATGCTTCTTTGCAGCTCATCTGATTCTTAAGTGCTCTTATTGTGTAGTCTATCGCATTCCACGTACGACATGCGGTTATGAGAAACGATTTCAAATAACAATTCGTACGGCAGGCGGGTATGAAAAAATCACCACTTCTAAGTGGCCGTCGCAGCTGTTTTGTGGGCGCACGTACTGGTCGCTTGAAATGTTGCAACAAATATATATATATATATATATATATAGAGAGAGAGAGAGAGAGAGAGAGAGAGAGAGAGAGAGAGAGAGAGAGAGAGAGAGAGAGGAGAGAGAGAGAGAGAGAGACAGAGAGAGAGGGCAAATCGGAGTGATGATCTCATAGGATGACGATTGCGCGAAAAGATGACGAGCATGCAGTGCGGAAGTTTTCGAGTGCAAATGCATAAAAGAATAATACGCTCCCTCAAAGACCCTGAATTCCGGGCGTACCTCAGGCTCACTCCTACTAAGATCTGACGAGCGTGAGTAGTTTTATGAATCTTCCAAATTTTGTGGTCCCCATCTGGTCCCTGAGGTATTATTCGCTCTTTCTTCTTGGTGTCCGCAAATGCTGTCTGGAATACAGCATGAAGTGCCGACGAGGAGAGAACCAAAAGAGAGAGAAATTCATCCCCCGTTATGACCACCATATCGCAATAACTTTTCGCAGACAAAGGGACACATGAGCCATTGTCTTCGTCTTATTCATGCCCGAATAATCTTCTCTCTCTCTCTCAGTCCTCAGGACTCTTACGGACGCAGGGTTGTATAACTCACCGAACGTGACTTGAGTTTCATCCATATATACCTTTGGCCCATTAAAAAATATATATATGTTTATATGCGTGTGTGTATGTGTGTAATGCAGCGAGAATGATTCAGTGAAAAAGGCAGCATAGGGAATGTTATGTCCTCAAGGATGCGCATAAGCTCACCTTCTGTGCGATAGCGCACAGTAAGCTAAACGTGCCGGTCCAAAGAAGAGCCCCTACACCCCCAATCTTCTCTTACTCCGCCTAAAGCGGAATAAAGAGACCGAGAGACAGCGTCTCTATTTTCAAAGAAATATGCGCGCATAGGTCCATTGCTGATCCCTTTTCTGGCGGTGTGTGTGTATGTTACACACTGTGTATTCACCGTACATCAGGTATGGATACAGAGGCAAAGAGTCGGGTCAGGAGTTTTCATCCACCGGATCGATTTATTCTTCTCCTCGCGGTCTTTTGTACGCTCGACGGAGTAGTGTCTGCATCCAGCTTGATATTGAAATATCTCGAGGACCAAATTCCTCACTCGGGCTCTACTACCCCTCATAGCAGGCGCGACAGCCTGCAGCTTTTCTCCGCCTCGATTCTTGCCGACTTCTTACTATGCCGTTACATTTATATCTATATCTGTGTACGTGTGGAGATGTGCGAGAGCGTCTCGAGCAATTAAACCTCGGGGCTAAAGCGCGCTCTGGCCTCCCGGTGGTAATTTACGATCTTGGTGAACAAGACCTCGTGATTATTAGCGCCTGGTGTGAATCCCCATGAGGGGAGGAGCCCTCTCTCTCTCTCTCTCTCTCTGTCTCTCTCTCTCTCACACACACACACACTCTGGGTTCTCCCAGCTAGGGAGGACTTGAAGATAGCCTTCTTCATATACATATACCTACTACACGTATATGTATAAGATGCTGGAGAAGAGACGGGCGAGAAGACGAACGAGGCACATATCCCTCTAATTTGAGATCCACGGGATACCTGCTGCTGTTGGTTGGTTACCACGGGATCATAGAGACATCGGGAGGATTCTCCAGGGGTCCTACGGCTGACTCCTCCTCATCCTCGCTTCACCATCACCTTTTCCATCCTCCCCCTTGCCTCCTTTCTCTCCTTCACCGCGGGGATTCTGGGGATCGTAGCGTCACAAAAGCATTGTGTCACTCGCAGCGGGAAAAGAATGAGGGACCGGAGCGCCGCCGCTGTACCGTCACCTTGGATATGGTATATCATCGCTGCGGCTCTCACTGACGCCCCCTCGGCCAGCAAGCGAGAGAGAGAGAGAGAGAGAGAGAGAGAGAGAGAGAAAGAGAGAGAGAGACCTACACTGCTTTATCTACCGGCCCATCCTCCCTTTGCCTGGCAACAAGAGACCATTCTTTCGTTTTTTGCTTTACCCTGGTGGATTACCTAAAATGATGACGCTCGAATCGAGAACAAACTGCGTAGATGGCAATCGGAATAATTGGCGTACTTGTGGTGTCCTTTACATGACTGTTTGGTACATACACATTGGCCAATTTTGCCTGCGTCATGTGTGAAGATCCGGAGGATTGATCAGCTTAGGCAAACTCTTAGGCACGTGAGGTTTAATCCACTTTGCCGCGAGAGAAAGGTCCACGCGATCTCTCTTTCCAAGTCACCAGTCATCTTCGATCCATTTCTCATGTCCGATAAAAATGCGCCTTCGTATATTTAGACATTACGGTGGAGACGCTTTACGGAATCATGCGAGCGAACCCTTTTGCCATGTCGCGTGATCTGCCTGACGCTTTTTTTTTCCCTCCGGCCATTGCAGATGTATCTTTGACGAGCGCTAGGTTGTGCAACCTAGGCTGTAATTCACACGATTCCGACAAGCAGAGAGCGTGCACGGTGCTCTTTCACTGGTTGCGATGACACGCACAAGCGAGGATAATCTTCTACCGTTTCATAGCCGTTGATCTGGAGCCGCTCGGACCGCTCGCCACTCAAGGCGATCGCATTTCTAAACGACGCCGCATCATCCCGGCATCGTATTTCCCCTCGGTGTTTCCCTCGTCCATGCGATAACGATGCTTGTGTCGACGTATCTCATGTCCCGATTCCGCTGCTCACTCTTGTACGGTCATCCAGCGTTTGTCGACGCAAAGAGGCTCCTTCAGCTCTGGCAGCTTCCCATCCGATCGCCTCTTCCCGTGCTCGTCGATTCGAAAATTTCAAGCTGCATCGATTGATCGGGATAGTTATCACTCGTGCCTGGGAAAATACATCCGGGCAACTGCGAGGCAACGGCAATGATGTGCCGAGTGGTTGATGGTGAATCGAATGGAAAATACATCCAGGCAACTGCGAGGCAACGGCAATGATGTGCCGAGTGGTTGATGGCGAATGAGGCACGCTCGTGGGAAACACAGCGATGTGTAAACGGATCGCCAATAATACGTATTTTTTATTACATGCCCTTTCGTTGGAGAACAATATTCGAATTGCTCTTTGCAATTTCCATTTGCCGCGGCGGAGGTGCCGAGATTCGACAGTGAGAATGAGCGCGTGTTGGAGATTCGACGAGAGAGCGTTGGAAGCTCGTTCAATCTTCCTGTTTCGCTCGTCCCTTTTTCTCTCTTGCGCTGAAAGCTTTCGGCTTGGCTCTCCGCAGCATCCCAGTCTCTCGTCTGACGCTCTCGCTTTGATACCGGCCGTACATTGCGCGCGGCCCTCTCTGCTGCATTCCCTCGTGTATCCGGCTGGCACACCGGTTGGAAAGCGCTACGGGCTTTCTCGGACAATCGGTATATCGCAATCGTGGCATTCCTGGCCTTTCGGAATCGTCTGTCGATATATGCATATGGAAACAGACACACACACATACATAGATGGGGATGCTCGCGGCCCTGACATTTCTTCCCTTTTCCGGGATCCGTCTTTCTCCTTGCCTCTGACCAAGCTTTTTTCCATATCCCTCATGCGTTGGCTGGAAGCACATATACGAGATCCGCGACCGGACTTTGATCTATCTGTCCGCATATGGACAATATTTCAATCTTTGGGTATCGGGGACCTTGCGACACGCGGGCGTTGATGAAGATCGGTTGGACGAAGACAAATCATACTTGTTTTGAAGGAGGGAGGGAAAAAGAAAATCGAAAGTAGCGTGGCTCAAGCCAGAAGGAGAGAGAGAGGGTCTCTGCTTCCGTTATATTAAAAGGAATAACTTTTGCCGCAAACACGTGTATCGGTAGGGCTTTGATCGATTTCATCGATGTTCGCTGCTATGTCTCTCTCTCTCTCTCTCTCTCTCTCTCTCTCTCTCTCTCTCTCTCTCTCTCTCTCTCTCTCTCTCTCTTTGCTGCTTGCTCTGCTGCTGCTTTTCCCCATCAAGACTGACTCTCTTCGTTTTATCATTGATATCGTTCGCTCTCGCGCTCCAAATGCTTTTATCGTTGATAGCTCTTCGCCTGAGTGCAGTCTATATTTTGTCTCTCTCTCTCTCTCTCTCTCTCTCTCTCTCTCTCTCTCTCTCTCTCTCTCTCTCTCACACACACACACACACACACACACACACACACACACACACACACACACACACACACACACACACACACACACACACACACACACACACACACACACCGCCTCCCTCAAGATCTATATATCGTCGAGAGGAATCTCCCACGAATCATGATTGCGGGGGAAAGTGCTCCGTCAGAGATGGGAAATTACGATACGGGACTTCAGACAATGATGAGGCAGACTAGAAGGGGCACGATCCTCAAACTCAATGACGGGAGATGTCCCTTGCTCTGAACGAAACCGCAGCTGGGAAAATCCACGATCATAAGGTTTTCGCGTCGTGATCGCATCACGGGACTGTGCGTACACACGTATTTATTAGCCTCCCCGATCCCAACAGGTCTCAAGAGAATTGCCGAATTCTTCAAGACCGCCAGCGACTGTTTTTTTTTCTCTTTTTTTTTCTTGCGAACGAAAACATCTCCCCGCAACTTTGAGTATCACGAGTTGTTTTTTCTTCTATGGGGGCGTACACAAATTACGTAACCCCAAGTTTCCCAATTTTTTACCATACGGAAAACGACCGTAACTCCTGGCCTGAACCCCCCCCCCCTATTCTGTTACGTAACGGGTGCTTTGTCGTCAAAAATTGCAATTTATTTTCATCGATCCAACTAATAATGAAAAAGTCAGGTTTATACTCATTTTATGAAGTATATATTCGTTTAGTTTTATACCAATTTTTCTGAAAAAATCTTTGCCAATTAACCGAGATATTTGCTTTGATTTTACGACGAAGAAAACAAATTTCTTTTCATTGTCCCATCGATATCTTCGTGAAAGGTTATCTGTAAATAAAAAGTCAACAATTTATCGATATCTATACAAATGTAGCTATCGTCGTGCGTAGACGTTTTTATTTTATTTTGCTATTCTTTTTTACAAAATGCCGACAGTGTGGACATTTTTTCTATGTTCAAGGCCCTTTTTGTCGTCAAGCAGTCTTTTAAAATAGTAATTATCGAAATTTTAAAAATCGGCTGCGCACATCGTTAGTCACGACGATTGCAAAAATGTAAAGAAACATTGAAAATGGGTTCATAAGTTTTTGAGTATTCTCTGGGATATGGTCGAAGTCAAGAAAAACGCGTTCAAAATTTCCGTTCCGTTTTTCTTGATATGAAGTTATGTTTTTTCTAGTATATTGATACTTACGTTAAAGTATCTAGTCGCGGGCGATATGGCGATTCTTCATCTTCATTATATTCTACAAAATAATAAGAGCCTGCACTTCATCTATTGTGAACGATGCCACACCTGCAGGGAATGAGGGCACTAACCGGTCACGGTACCTGTTCTTACTAAAGTGACTGTAACGCCATCAATTTTCGGACTTGTGAATAGAAATGTTGCCAACATATTTTTGAATTCTGAGATTCATAAAAAACGTAGGAAAGCTACTGTGCAAGTTCTTGCACAGTGACTACCCCCCTTAACTGACATTTCGTATGGAAAGCTGTCAACTTTCCGCGGTACAATTGCGCGCGAGCTTTGAGTTAAAAACTTGAACATGCAGAAATGTTGCTATTTCTGGCAGTTCTAAAATGGTGACGTAACGCAAACCTTGAACCTCTCCCTCCCCCACGTACATAGACCATAACGCCTGCCCGGACACCCCCAAATTGCGTTACGTAATTTGCGTATTCCCCCTTAATAATGTCGCGGACAACATTTTTTTTAGCATCTCGCTCGGCGCTGTTATAGGAAAAGCGGGTGCTGGATTTTCCGAAACGGCAAGAAAAGTAATTTTTTCGTACTTTTTCAAATCCATATTAAGGTTGGGGGAAAAAATTCCTCTGTAATACTAAACGACACTTGCAAAGGATTCAATCAAGTTTCCGAAATCCATCTTCCGCTCGCTGTACGATATTCAGTTCATGAGGTATTGATGATTATAGTAAAAGCTGACTTTTCATTCAATCGGTGATATCTCAGAAATAAATTCGGTCGTACAGAGCGCAAAAATGCCCAAACCCAAACAAACCCAAACAAACCCAAACAAACCCAAACCCAAACAAACCCAAACAAATCCAAAAAATTAGAGCAAAACATTCTTTTAACTTTTTCAGCGATGTCCGAAATGCCGTAAGTCCATGAAAAATCGTCGTACCGGGGGCCCAAAACAAGCGTTTTGAAGCGTTAAATCTCTAGTTTAGGGGGCGTTTACAAATTATGTATCGCCAAATTTACCAATTTTTGACCCCTCACTCCCCCCACGTAACAGGACCGTAACCCCCCCCCCCCTTTCTATTCCGATGTGTAACGGGTGCTTTGTCGCCAATAATTGCAATTTCTTTTCAGACATAACTAATTATAAAAGAATCGGGTTTATACTCATTTTATGAAATATATATTCTTCCGGTTTTATACCAATTTTTATGAAAAAAAATCTTCAAAATTAACCGAGATATTTGCTTTGATTATACGATGAAAAAAAAAAATTATTTTCCTTGTCCCATCGATATCTTTGTGAAAGGTTATCTGTAAATAAAAAGTCAACAATTTATCGATATCTATACAAATGTAGCTATCGTCATGCGTAGACGTTTTTTTTTATTATTGTATTCTTTTTTTACAAAATGCCGACAGTTTGGACATTTTTTCTATTTCCAAGGCCCTCTTTTGTCGTCAACCAGTCATGAAAAAGAGTAATGATCAAAATTACAAAAATCGGCTGCGTACGTCCTTAGTCACATCGATTACAAAAATGTAAAAAAAAATTGAAAATGGGTTCATATGTTTTTGAGCATTCGCTGGGACAATGTCGAAAAAACTAGTTTCAAGAACAAGGCGTTCAAAACGTCCGTTCCGTTTTCCTTGATAAAGTTATGTAGTTTCTAGAATATTGATACTAACATTAAAGTATCTAGTCGCGGGCGATATGGCGATTCTTCATCTTCATTATATTCCACAAAATAATAAGAGCCTGCACTTCATCTATTGTGAACGATGCCACACCTGTAGGGAATGAGGGCACTAACCGGTCACGGTACCTGTTCTTACTAAAGTGACTGCAACTCCGTCAATTTTCGGACTTGTGAATAAAAATGGTGCCAACAGATTTTTCAATATATGTGCTTTCAAGAATTATAAAAAAACTGTTTTTTTTTTTCAAATTTTTCTTCGGAAAGTGGGAGAGCTACTGTGCAAGTTCTTGCACAGTGGCTTCTCTCCTGACTGACATTTCGTATAAAAAGCTGTCAACTTTCAGCGGTAAAAATGCGAGCGAGTTTTAAATTCAAGACTTACACATGAAGAAATATTGTTATTTTTGGCAGTTCTAAAATCGTGACGTATCGCAAACCTTGATCCCCCCGCGTATGTAGATCGAAACGCCTGGCCGGACACCCCTCCCCCCTCCCTCAATTGCGTTACGTAATTTGCGTACGCCCCGTATGCTACTACTCGCCGCGATGAGGCAAATGAACCGATGGCCAATGGAGATGGCATGGAAGGTGTTATCCATTTATTTTGTATAAAAACGAACGTACAGAATGGTGACGACTGGTCAAAAGTTGGAAGTTTTACTAGTTTTGAATGTTGTTGAAGTTGGCGTCGTAGAAATGCAGCGAAAATGCTTTTTTGTTAATCCATTTTTTTATTTTTGTTACTTTTTACACTCTTTTTGCAGGTTTAGGCTTTAGGTTTATGGATCCCTTGTAAGGATATTTAAAAATGTTTCAGTGGTTTTTGTAGGCCACATGTGCCACAAAAAAATTGGGGAGTACGGAAAAAGATATTTCCATTGCTTTCCAACGAAGCAAATTTTAATACCGTTCTTTTGACAGTCTATACTGAAAGAAACTCATTAGTCCCGACTAAATCCGTCATTGGGGGACGGAAACGAATCAGTGAAAACGAACAGTGAAAAACAGTTCTATAAAGTATAATCAAGCGACTTATTTATCGGTCTCAAAAATATTTATCATTAAATAAAGCACTTTTGCATTTGCATAGTAATGTTGCATTACGAGTGTATATTTTTGTTGCATGCACAAATATCCGCCGAATATTAAATAAAGAATTAGAATAGTTTTAATATATACATATGATAAATCAACATAATACTGTTGATTGTACAAATAAATATGTGCCTTATCGGTAGAAAATGCTATTAAAGTTTGCATCATTGTGATGCAACGAAATTTTTTTTTTTTTTCCGATTGCAAATTTTTTTCCGTCAGATCAAAGCTTCGTCAAACTTTTTCAAGATCCCCTTTAGAGAGCTACAATCTAAATCTTCGAAAAATCATTTTGTATATCGATAAAAAAGGAGAAAACGGTAAAAGAATTTCCGTTGCATTCCAACATTCAAAAGCATGGTAGAGAAGTCAACGTTGGCGATTGACAATGGCGAATTTGACTATGAAAGCTCGATAAATGTGCACGTTTCGTAGCTCCTCGGGGACACATTGTTCATTGTGTTCGTTGACGAGGGGCAATAAAATGTTTGGCGTAATTGAATCAACGTTGATTTGAGCCGCAAGCTTGAAACAATAAAATAGTTGCTCCTCCATCGCCTTCGCTCCGTTGGCCTTGTCTGCAGAAAATATATATATACATACATACAGGGGAAAGTGATTTTGAAGACATTTGACTTTGAGGACCATTCTGCACGCAAAATCAACGATTCGTCGGAAAAATGCAGGACCGTCCTCAAAACGCCATACAGCGAACATTACATAGATTTAACGCGTTCGAAGTGTTCTTTCCCAATGTATACGCGCGCGCGTGTGTGTGTGTGTGTGTGCATAGACATACGTACTGAATCGTACAACGCCTTGAGGTTGTGCCGCTTCTGGCCATAATTTCGCTCGTGAGAGTTCTGGACGAGACGTGGCTCCGTATAACAGCGAGAGAGTCCCAGGGAAATGGAGAATCTCGCGTAATAAAGCCCGAGCTTAGACAATGGCGCGACTTCGAGTTTACGTAACTAACGAAGTTGCCGGTTTACGCTCGAAATGGAGAACGCCATAGCGTTCTCCATTCACACATCTGCACACGCGCGCATAAACACACACATACACAAAGCGCGAATATTGGCAACAATATGCTCGCTGTGTATTTCTCTCGCTATTTATACCGTGTGGCGAGGATGGCAAAATTCATTTCGCGATGTTGTCTAGACGCAGACCTTATTCTCGATTCTCGCGTGAGAGCTTATTAGTAAGCTGGAGCGATGGGGAGCTAACGCGAGCTCGTCGATTTCGCGGGCGGGATCGCCGTCCCGTCGATCCGGATTTTCCGCTTAGGAAGATTCGCATAGTCCAGCGGTTCTCAAACTCTTTTGGCGACGGAACCCTTTTGACACACTAAATATTTTACGGAGCCCTCAAATAAGCGAAACCTGGTTTTATGTTTATTTTTTAATGAAAATCGAGGGGCGGTACGATATCCGGGGCGTCAACTTTCGACGGTTGATTCTTGATATTTGAATCAAAATAAGAGAATTTCGAGAATAAAAAATGTGTCGTTTTGGCTTTCTCAAGGGGCTATACCAGTGTGAACGCTGAAAGTTTGGGTGATTTTTGCGAATTTTTTGGAAGAAAAGTACTCAATTAAATGTTTCGGAAAATTAAGAACATATTTAGCTATATTTTACCTATATTACATAATTTTTTCGTAGAAAAATATTGAGATCCAAGCGACTTGTGCGCTGCCTTCGGAGGCGCAAAAAAGGTTCCTCCACTGCTGATATGATTCCGGCCGATTGAGTAGCTAAAACCGAAAAAGGAAAACATGTCGTTAAACTGGAAGGTATTTCCTGTATAATGACGTAGGATTTTCGAAAAATATCAAAATCTAACAAAATGGCGTAGTTGTGAAACAAGTATGTTTTCTTGCCTATAAAATGGTCGTTTTTTCCAATGCCAAATCGTCAATATTCATCCGATCAAAAATATTCTACGTCATTGTAGAGTAAATATATTCAAGAGTAGTCAGTTCGAATTTCAAGTCAATCGGATCATTGTTTGTTGAGTTACAATGTCAGCAAATTTGAAAAATATCATTCCGAGAAAAACGAGTTTAAAGATTTAACTATCGATTTTTGCAAGATAAAATGATATTGTTATAAATGATATAAATGATAACGATATTCTTGAAAGTATAAACTGTTGAAAAAGGCAACAAAAAAATCGATCTTTTTAAGTGTCACACTGGTATAGCCCCTAAAGGAATTATGAGCGCTTTTAGCGGTAATTGGAAATACGCCAAAATTCAACGATTGTTGTTGGCTCATGGGTACGATATCTTTATTTTATCGCAAATAATGGATACTGACCGGGCAAGCTTCAAAAAGTATTTCTTTGTTTCCGTTTGTTTGGGTTTGTTGAGGGGTTTTATATAAATACCGGTAAAAGTAGTATTTATATGATTTTCAACATAAATTCCAAGATCATAATGCTTTATTTATTCATATTCTCTGTTTATTTATAACAATAAGAATTGCTCCATATAATGACGACACCAAATTACTAAACGATATATTTTACATAAACTTAGAGCCTTACAAGTCCGAAGAGGGGTCAATGGTACACTTTTAATACCTCATCGGACTCTTAGCGATTAAAAGTGCTACTTTACTCTCTGCCGAAACAATAGACACTGTTGAAACAAAAAAATGTCAAGTTACCTTGCCTGATTTTGCTTGACATTTTCAAATTCGAAAAAATCGATGGTTTCCATAACTATCGAAAGATTCTAATTTGAACACAAAATAAGTGAAATATTAATTTTCATCACTCTTCATATTTGGTTTATTTTTACTCGATAACCCTAAATTCACCGTCAAGTCTAGGAGCCCAGGATATCGTACTGTTGCCGAAAATCGTGAAAAATTGGGTCCTTCAAAGTAGGGTAGTTTCAAAAGCATCTAGCACCTGAAAAAAAAATTGAAAAAACCCGACTAAATGTCAACGTATTCAAAACGAAACCCTGCAACATTTTTCCCCCTCGATATTTTATCTCTAACTCAATAGTTTTCGAGATACACCAGTAAATCGTTCGGCCAATTCTCCGAGGTTCGGGCAAACAAATTTCAGAAAAAAATTCTGAAAAAATTCAGGCGAATATGAAATAAAAAATAAAAAAGTCTCTCCGCTTCATATTTTGTTATAAACTCCATACTTTTCGAGTTAAGCCATCGTACTTGTCAGAGTATTGAGCGAAAATAGTCAAGAAAAAAAATCTCGGAGAAAAATTTTGAAAAAATTCCAGGCGATCCAGAATAAACTTACGTAACCTTTTCCATCTTTAACATTTCCTCTTAAACCCTATAGTTCTTGAGTTACGTTGCGTTTACCAAAATTTGTCTTTTTTTGGTAAAAGTGAAATAACTTTGCGAAAAAAAATCGTACGTAACTTAAAAAAAACACGCAAATGGAGCTCCCGCTACCCCGTTCAAGTTCATCATAGTTAAACATGACAAAAAAATCCATAGGTCATGCGCCCAATTCTCGTTGGTCGAAAAAAAATCCGAAATACACTCACGTACAAAAGTGCGTACCTGGTCGAAAAAAAATCATAAGAAATATTTAAAAAAAAGCAAAACAAAGCTGAATTTGTTCCCTTCAAAACGCCGTTCGGTAAATTTGGTTATCTTTTTTTTTGACGAAGCTATGTAACTTTTAGCGCGGCAAGAAATATCGACTGGTGTATCCAAACTTTTGAGCGAGAGTGTATATCTTAAAAATCCCGGAGTTGGAGTTTGCATCGTTGAAATGAAAAGAAAATTCTTTTCGATTCGTTATTTTCATTATTTTTCAAAGTCATACTTTGCAAGTCGCTAAATGAGAATCCAAAAAAATGTTTGCGCGTTTTTTGTGGGATAAATCTACCGGAGAAAATTTGGGAATTGAAGAAAAAAAAAATTCGTTGCGCCTCAACGATGCAAATCTCAACATCAGTAAAAAAAATATTTGAATCGCATTAACGAAAATCCACTGTAAGTATCGTTTGTTATTTATTTTACTGTACTTTTGCACAATATCATCACACACGTGCAGGCTCACGAAGCGTTCAGGTTATGTTTCGACATGCCCAGTTTTTTCTCGTTACTTTTCACATATCATCTATTCGAACCCGGTAAAAAATTATCAAACGGCGTTCACCGAGGAATAGTGCAGAATCCAAATGGATCCCAATGAGGGCTGATGGATCCTGTGTGTGATGTCCCCAACAGATCCCTATAGAGATGTGGATGCATCTTGGAACTCTCCAACGGATTTGTGCACAAAATCAGGAAAATAATTTTTTTTTTAGAGATCCAACAAATTCGATATTTCAAATGAAAAATTCTCAAACCACGTGAATCGGGCAATAGCGCCACCACTTGGATTCCAATGTGAACTCCCTACGTGCGGCGTCCCCATCAAATCCCCATAGGGATGTGATGGATCTGGGAGACTTCCCAACAAATTTCTGATCCCGTATCTTATCGGAGCGTTCATTCGATAAATAATTAGTCGCGAATGAGTAGGTGCGGACTTGACGTTGTGTGGGATTCATTCACCAAGAATTGCGCTCATTCGCGTGAGGGAAAAGAAGGCCTCACCTTTCAGAAGATTTTTCGAGCAATCGTCTAGACGGACAGAGATCTCATCCGCGTTGAATTGGGGCCTTAAGGGTCAAAAGTAAACTCGGGTGTTTGATATTTTGGACCAGCAGGAAGTGCCGAGGAGATTTTCGGAGGGGTAGAACGCTGAGAGAAGAAAAGCTTGTCGATGAAATAAATCCTCGTGGTCTCTGTATGTATGTGTGTCGCGAAGACGCTGCCAGAGAGTAATATTTCCAGAGCAGAACTTTTTGCCTCTCTATGCTCCGGATATATCCGACGGTATTCTCTTCTTTTTATCCTTCGAGCTGGGCTCGTTGTCTCGGTGACTAGAGCAGAGCAAAGAGCAGAGATTATAAGAAAGGGAGAGAGAGAGAGAGAGAGAGAGAGAGAGAGAGAGAGAGAGAGAGAGAGAGAGCAGGGAGGACCTGCGGAAATGGCACGAAAGGGAAGGGAGTATAATTTTGCGCGAGAGAAGAGCCCCTAGGCCCTGAGACAGAAGCTGCGGCCAAAGTTGCTATTTTCTAAAACCCAACTCCAGAGGTTTCTTCTCCTTCTTCTTCATCATACAGCATCTTGTCCCTTTTCTTATTCTCTTTGCGCTCCTATCCCGTACTTCACCCGTTGCTTCACCTTCGCTCCCGCCCGCCTTCCTCTCTCTCTCTCTCTCTCTCTCTCTCTCTCTCTCTCTCTCTCTCTTTCTCTCTCTCTCTCCCTGCAGTCATCTCTCCGACAGGCGAGCCAGCAAGCCTTGTTTAATATTATCACGAAACGCCTGCTAGGAGTGAGAAGGGAACATGGAATCTCGCAACGAGACTCGAGCAACCTCGAGAATTCCACCTGTCCGGATTCCTCGGGCGTATTCAGAGAGCGCGCCTCTAGCGATCTCCTCTCGGCTTCTCCTTTTACTTTCATATAAAATACCCCATCTCCTTGTGCCTGCACACTGCCTACTATTTCGCCCTACGATCGGTTAACTCCTGGTGCATCATCGCGATTTTTTTTTCGTCATTTTTTTCCACTCCTCTGCTTCTTCTTCCCAACCCCGCAAGAGGATTTTTGTTTTTTGCCACTCACTTCCCATTATCCTCCTCCCCCATACCCCCTGGTCTACACACGGTGCGTTCCTGTACCTCGTCGACTTTTTTTCTTGGGCTCGTCGGCGAGGAGGCCACTCGCCACGGTGATCAGCGCGCTCGTGGTGGTTACTCTCGAGCTGCTCAGTTGCAAAGATCGTTTTTTCGTGATTGTGAGCCCCGTATACGATTTCCTTCGCTCTTCCACGGCGGCTCAACACTCCCCCCCCCCTCTCTCTCTCTCTCTCTCTCTGTATGTATGTGTACACACACACACATATGCCCGGATGGACTCCTCGAATCTCTCGGTAGTCCAATGCACATTTTGCATCGAGCTTATATACACCCGCTATACCGAGAGCTCAGATAAATTACCGCGATATACGAATGCGCGCGGAGAAACGAGATGAGAGAACGAATAACGAAGTATACGATGGACCCTGCTTATACAATCTCCCTCGTCAGTAATTACTGTAATCTACTCCCTCTCCCCCCCCCCCTCTCTCTCCTCTCTCTCCCGATCTCTCTCTGCTGCAAATTTCTTGACTCAAGTGTAGGTCCTAACAGCAAGGAATCGTATTATTTTTGTATCTGTTGTTTTCGTATTATTTTGGTATTATTTTATATCATCTTGTAGTTTGTATAATTTTATTTGATTTTTCACGATTCTGTATGGTTTTACATAATTTTTTATGACTTTGTAGGACATCGTATGATTATTGTATGTTTTCAGTATGATTTAGTTATGATTTGGTATGAACCAATGCCATTTTTGTTGAGTCAGTATTATTCTTTAAATTGTGGACTTTTGTCTATTTTCTACGTTTTTCCTTGTGTTTTCGCGATGATTTTTCAACTTTTTTGTACGAACCTCCATATCTCTTACCGCGACCTTTACTATTTTATTATTTTCCATCACTCGCATCGTACCTCCATAAAGCTAGCAGAGCAAACTCCCGAAAATGGATTTAATTGATATCAAAATTTTGTGCTTTTTATGTGCTAATTTTGTGCTCCATTAAAAATTTTTGTGCTCTTACCGTTTAGCGGGAAATTAGAAATCAAAATTGCTCTGCTGGCTTGCCGTCAAGCTAGCAGAGCACTTAATGATATTTGGCTTATCTAAGAATGAAACTACGTGATATTTATGTGCTTTTTATGTGCTTTGCGAATATCGAACAGCCGAACCCCTATTTTTTTTCGCCCGATATAAACCCTCCAAAAACCCCTAAATAAGAGAATTTACTATTTTTTGGATACACTGACATGAAAATACATAATATTTATGTGCTTTTTATGTGCTCTACGAATATTCAAGACCCAAACCGCTAAAACGCAAATTTCTCCCAAAACCACCCCCACAAGACCCAAATTACCCGCAAATACGAGTAATGGTTATTTTTTCGATATCGCAAAATCAAAGTAGTCCACATTTATGTGCTTTTTATGTGCTCTACGAGTATCTAAGAGCCAAACCTCTAAAACGAAAATTTCTCCGAAAACCACCCCTACGAGACCCAAGCTACCCGCAAATATGATTATTGGCTATTTTTTCTATATCGCAAAATCAAAGTAGTCCACATTTATGTGCTTTTTGTGTGCTAATTTTGTGCTCCATTAAAAATGTTTGTGCTCTTACCGTTTAGCGGGTAATTAGAAATCAAAAGTGCTCTGTTGGCTTACCATCAAGCTAGCAGTCTATATCGGGCGAAAAAAAATTGGGGTTTGGCTGTTCGATATTCGCAAAGCACATAAAAAGCACATAAATATCACGTAGTTTCATTCTTAGATAAGCCAAATATCATTAAGTGCTCTGCTAGCTTCACTCAGAAAAAAGATTTATTAAGGACAAAGAATTTTGTCTCCCGGCGAATAAGTTTTCTTATTCGTATGTCGGCCTACTACGATCGTATTAACAGCTAAGAACATTTTTTATTTAACTTTATGTTTAAGATTTACTAAGAATTTTTCTTAACATCTAATACGATATATAAGTTAGAAGAAATAGGTCTTTTATGTCCGACAAATAGAGTTTTTCTTAACATCTAATAGGATTCTTCATAATCCCCCAGCTGGTTTTCTTCGAGGAATTGTGTCATTTCGTCCGTCATTATTTTTTCACTTGATCGTTTTTTTCTCACTTAATATTCTTACTTACACTCAAATCATTCCTCACTGTCGAGTTTCTCACTTCCGAAACGCAACACTGACACTTGTGCCAAAAGCATTGGCATAGGAAGAAGCTACATGGTAAGCGTATGCGTGAGCTACATCTGACGAGCGGCCTGCTGTTGGGCCCGTCGCGTTGAAGGGCAAAGTGCGCATGCGCGCATTAGTATCATAGTCGCGAAATAAGAGGTTTTCGTGATTGGAAAGTAGTATTTATTTGATTTGAGGAAATATTTATTCAAATTTTCTATTTTAAATATGGCTTTTAATTGATGTGAAAAATCGGCACGTAAAGAAACATATTTAGTGACGCCGAATAAATTCTGTGGTTACAATCACATAAAAACTGTCTCCATACGAGTAAACGTTTATTAATTTCTAAGAAATTATGTTCTAATGTGCCAATTTATTGAAACATAATAAATCTTTTTTCTGAGTGTTGATGGTAAGCCAGCAAAGCACTTTTGATTTCTAATTTCCCGCTAAACGGTAAGAGCACAAACATTTTAAATGGAGCACAAAATTAGCACATAAAAAGCACAAAATTTTGATATCAATTAAATCCATTTTCGGGAATTTGCTCTGCTAGCTTTATGGAGGTCGCATCGTTCTTGTTCTTATCCTCCTAAGAGATCTACGATCTCAATAAATAAAAAATTATAGATTATTCTAAAAATAAAGCAATGAACAGATTTCCAGAGAACTTTCGTTGTATTTCAACGATGCAAACTTCAACGTCGTCAACATCAAGTCTGTAAAAAATGTACCGACCGTGAACTTTTTGACAGTCTTCAAGAGAGGTCGCGTAAATATGTCTTATATAATTATGTACGCTCGTCGTATGAAGCGACGAGACGGATTATCAGAATTCAGAGATGACCAGCGTGTGTGCGCCAACGACCGCTTGTCACGATCATTAGTCGATATCATTAATCGATACCTCGTGAGTATTATCGCGCGTCGCAGCTTTCATCACCCACCAATGTGTGACAAGTAGCCTAATTAGGAGCTCGGCTTGTGCCCAGACGAGAACGACCGCGATAACCTCCGTTCGATTTCTCTCATCCCTAATTGGCACTGCTGAAGATTAAGATGGGAAAGAACAAAGAAAAAACGAAAAAGCAACGATGGCGACGGTGCTTATTCGTGTCTTTCGTCGGGGCAATAGCGATCCAAATAGCCGGCCACGCTTCGTGTGCATCCGACTCTTTTTTGCTCGCCGAGAAAGAAAACTCATCCAGGCGCTAATATAGATTCGCACACTCGCGTGTGCATTAGGGTAATTCGAACGAATGGACACTGGGAAGTTGGGATTATAGTCTCGCGATCTCTCGCCCGTTTAATCCCATACGCTTGCCAATGGTTTTCCATACACGACGTCCGGGTACACTGGCGGCAAAAAGTGCGAGTACGGTGGACGAATTTCCGGTCTGGATGAAAACTTACGGAATCGCGGCCAAGTAGAGACCTAAGGGTGTTTTTCGAAAGATCAAACAAGGTCTGTTGTGTTCTTTTTTTTTATTTTTACCATTTCCCTTACTCATTGCGAGGGGTGTCATCCTCTTCTACGATGTGCAACTTTGCATCGTTGGAACGCAACGAAAATAATTTATTTCTCATTGCGAAGTTTTTTTGACGCATCAAAAGCTACGACAAAATGATGTTACGATCGTCATTGAAGATCTACAACCCAAATTTATCAGAAAAGATTTTCGATAGCAGATAAAATAGAGGAAGAGGAAAATGAAAAAGTACTTTCCCTGCGAACAATGCGAATAGCATCATTTTTTTCCATTTTCCCGTTTCCCGCAAACTCGCGTGTCAGTTTCCGGAAAACGGCGATAGACATTGCACCTCATTGATGTTGAAGTTGGCATCGTTGGAATGTAACGAATTATTTTTCTACTGAATTTTCCAAATTTTCTTCGACAGATTTGATCTACGAAAATCTCGCGATCATTTCCGAGGCTCCGTATCCCTCATTTAGCGATCCACAACTCAAATCGACAAAATATTATTTTCGATAATAATGAAAATAAGGATAATTGTTTTCTAAACGAATGGTTGCATTCCGAGGATGCAAATTTCGGGCCTATTGCTCCTCAGAAATTCGAGACCGCTGAGATTTGCTTGCGAGGTGCGTTCGAAAAATGTTTTTTTCTTCTTTCTCACGGTACCCCAAGAAACATGTGGTTGAAAATGATCGAGAAGGCAGAGTTGGAGAAAAATAATTGAATAAATTAGAGTTTGTGAAAGGACGATAATTTTTTCGATCCAGAGGGCGTTGGAGAAAAAAAACGAGAATTTTTTCGATTTTTTTTCTCGAATTTTGGCATTCTCTCGGTGCAGCGGGCGTTGGAGAAAAAAATAAGTAAATTACGGTTGAAGAAAAATCGAGAATTTTTTAAAGACGTTTTCCTCACCATCTCTGGTCGAAAAACTGCGAAAAGGGTGTTCAAACTTTCCACCCGTAGTGTATACGCCCAACGATGGGTATGATGCTCGTATGTGTACACGACATACGTAGGGGCAAAAAGTTTTTATTTTTTCACCTCGTATGCATACACGTATGCAAGATTATCCAACGCCCAGTATATGCAGCTAAGGTACATAGAGGGGTGGGGGTGGTAAAATAGCGAAAGACTCGAGCTCTGCTCTTATATTGCCTCTCACTCTCTTTCCCTCTTTCTGTCTCTCCCTCCGCATATCATGTAATGTACACCGATTCCGATAAGAATGTTGACGGGACTCAGGGATCTCTGGCTGCTTTTCCTTTTTCAATTTCATTCTAACTCGCTCGACGTCGACGACGCCGACGACAAAGGACGGGTTATGTTACGGCCATTCCGCTACTGCGTGCAGTCTCTATACTCTTTCTCTCTCTCGCTCTCTCTCTCTCTCTCTCTCTCTCTCGCCTCTCTCTCTCTCTCTCTCTCTCTCTCTCTCTCTCTCTCTCTCTCTCTCTCTCTCTCTCTTTCTCTGGCTCTCGCTCTCTTTCGGATGCTGCACATTACGAAACACCGTATACACATATACACGTACTTTAATGCCGGCCTCTTTCTCGCAGAAAGTTCTCTTCCATTCTTTTTTTTTCTTTTTTTTTATTCGCCATACGCCCGTGCACAGGGTTCCCTCTCGTTTTTCCCGTGTTTCTTTTTTGTTTCTCCGCTCCTTTCCTCCGTTACGGCCGGGTATAACTCGGGCTTTTCTTCCTTTCAACTTGAGAGGCATTTTTATTTTATTTTCCCGTTTTTTTGCAGTATTTTTTCCATCCTCCTCCTCCTCCGTCTCCGCCCTCTTTCGTTCTCCCGCGATTTTTTCTCATTACGCTTAGCAAGGAAAAAGCGACGAGCACACACATAGCACCGGTCTTTTACGATTATACGCGCGGTTTGTTGGACGCAATGAAGGAGAGAAAGCGAGAGGGAGAGCGAGAAAGAGATAGATATCCTTTGGTCGAGATGCGCTAATAAACTGTATGGGCACATTACACCCCCCCCCCCCCCTCCCATGTCCTTATACGTCTACCCGACCTCTCAAATATCCCGATGGATTAAAACTATAAAACGCCAACCGTACTGGTCAGTGTGCAGCTGCGACGATCTCCAATGCTAAACCACCCGTGTAGAATTTTTTTGGAGAGTCCCAGATCTTTACGAATCCCGATAAGAACTTGATGGGGATGCCGCACGTAGGGAGTCTACATTGAAACCCAAGTGGTGGCGCTATTTACCGATTCACGTCGTTTGAGCATAATGAATTTGAAATTTCGAAGCAAAATTTGTTGGATCTCCAAAAAAAAAAAATATCCCTAATATATATAAATAAAAAGATAGAATTTGTCGGGGAGTTCCAAGATGGACCCACATCTTTCTAGGGATTTGTTGGGGACCCCGCAGATAGGTGGTCCTCATTGGGATCCAATTGGATTCTGTACTGTTCCCCGATGAACGCCTTTTGAGAATTCTTGACACGTTCGAATCGAAAACATGTGAAAAGTCACGAGAAAAAACTCGGCCGTGTCGAAACATAATCTGCACGCTTGGTGAGCATGTACGTGTGTGGTGATATTATGTCAAAGTGCCGTAAATTAAATCAACGATAATTACAGTGGATTTTCAGATTCAGATGTGATTTAAATAGATTTATGAGATATACTTTTTTGAGCATTTTGTACTTTTTTCAGATGAGATTCATACTTTTTTAAGATTCACTCATTTTGTATATCCACATATTTTGTTTAGAAAATTCAACGTACAGAATGCGATGGGATCATATCGGATTCCATCACAATCTGAGATTTACATCTGAGACATGATCACAAGCTGATCATATCAAGATTCGTATCGGATTCCGTTCGTCAATGTAGCAATCCTTTAGGATTCGAATTGGATTCGTACGTTGGATTTTAATGAGGAATCCCGATTAAAATCCAATGTGCGAGTGTGACGTTTTAGTAGAGGGACAAGTATGGGAATCCAATTGGATCGCTATGGCAATTTCTGCACGGGACTTCGTCCATGTATCCTGCGGCTATAGGATCAACAGATTACACTTTTTCTATTACTAAACGGCAAAAATCATTATAATAAAAATGATGGAAGGGGTGGTGACAAAAATGTGGCGAATTGGGATCTTGCGTCCCAATCTTGCACACCCACGTGCTATAAAGGATCAATACTAGGATGGGTGATGCTTGGCCGTGCACTACGAAGAAACATTTTTTTTTAAATCAACCATCAAACAGTGACACACTATGACTGTACGTTATTTCTTCGGCTTGTCTCTCGACTCATCTCCCCGCTTGAATATCCGTCATTCATTAAATATCATTTATACAGGCGTGAGCTCGAGCCCCGCAACTTTTCTCCGATCGCTTATCAATGTGTCTGTTGCCTCTTGTGTGCACGCCCGCTTCCCCCCTTTGCGTCCGCGCGCGTATGAATAATTATGTTTTCCGCCAGTGAGCACGGACCCGTCGGGCGAACGCGCCGACAACGTATGCAAAAAAGTGCAGTGTAAAAAAAGGGTTATGTGCGGACGCAGGAAAAAAATGCAAAAATATGTGGAGGCGGGGGGGGTTCAAGCTCCTGTGGAGGACTCGAAGAACAGTGCGAATACTCGAGCGTGTACAGCCAAATATCGGGCTGTAGAGGAGGCTACAAAAATTGCGGGGGATTTGTAGCGTCGCAACCTTTCACCCTTTACCCTTAAGTTTCCCACCGAACCCTCTGCGAGCTTCTAGTTCGCGCTTCAGCGTAGTGTCTGGGCGCGCATATATTTATATTTATATGCATATACATATACGATATTTGATATTGAAAGGCAGTCTCTCTCTCTCTCTCTCTCTCTCTCTCTCTCTCCCTCCCTGCCTCTCCCTCGTCGTCTGTCGACCCTTCGCGCCCAGGGAACTTGGCAACTTGAGACTTGTTTTTGACGTCACGGACATACACCAGTGGATTTATACTTAGAGAGGCTTTAGGGAAGGGCAGCTGGGGGGTGAAGGGTAGGGCGAGAATAACGGATGTTGAAGCTCGATGGAAAGGGAAAAAGGCGAGTGAATATTGTATGAGTTAAATGGGCATTTGTCTCTCTTCCTCTCATATTGCATCGTCCTTTATCCCCCATCGAAGGGTCGAAGAATCGCCCTCCCCCCTCCCACTCGTCCTCCGTTACTTTCTCCCTTGTAAGGGTCCTCGGGCACGTCGTCGCGAGGTTTCTCTCGCGGCGAAAAACTTTTCAATTATGTACGTCAGCATATATATATATATATATATATATATACACATATGGAGCAAGATAATTTCGAAAACGAATACCTGTTTGTAGCTTCGCGGGATGCTGCCCGGAGAGACTAATTTTTGCGGAGTAAATGGTCACGAGGGATGGCGTTGAAGTTTGCATCGTTGGAATGCAACGAAAGTTCTTTTTATTTCTCCATTTTCATTTAAATCTAATTTTTTCATTGATTGAGGTCGCAGATCGCTACCGAAGATAGAAAAAAAGCATCTGAGTAATTTTCGTACCCTAAGTTGGTGAAAGAAAACGTCAGCAATTAAAGAAAAGTCATCTTTCGTTGAAAATGCAAACTTCAACATCATCACATGGGGGGAGAAGGGGATTAACGAAGAGGTTTTCATTTTTCTGTTTTTCTTTTTTTGCCCTCGGAGCACATTCGAAACAATCTACTGTTGGCCGTGAACTTTCGTAGACTCGACTTTCAGCCTCGATTTGCCTTTCAGATATTTCGCACGTACCGTGCAGTCTCCTTTCGCTTACTCTCCCTTTTCCCTTCTTTTGGCGAGTCGAAACAGAGGATATCTCGAGTCGGGAGGAAGAGTGAGACGGTGGAGAACGGGGGAAGGGGTTGGTTGTCCTCGTGCATAAATTTTCGTTTCAGTGCTCTGGTAGCAACCACGCAGCGGTGCTTTTACACAGAGTACGTGCTCCGAGGACGATGCTGTTACGCAGACCGTATGTGCGAGCGCTACCCCGTAGCTTGCTGAGAATATCGACTGGTGAGATGGACAAGAGAACAAGAGTCTGCACTATTTTTTAAATAAGGAAGCCCGAGTATGAATATGGAATTTCTCGGAGGTTCCTCAAAGCGTCGTTCAATGCAGAATTGTTCGATGTTCGTGAAAATGTTATCTTGTCTTTGATTGGAGTGATAAATGTGAAAGAATGGTATATTGGCAATTGCCAAAGGATTATGCACCTAAGCTACATTGCTAGCATCGATTTGATAATTCAACATAGTATTGATCTCACCCCGCTGATAACCAGTGAGTTGCTGAAATGCTGGGGCTTTTGCACCGCCTATGAAATAGTCAGTATTAGGCAGCAAATGGTAGTAGCATTACAGTAACTTGCTACAAATGATTTGATAATTGAACACGCTATCGGTTCAACGCTAGTAGCAGCTAGTAACTTACTGAAAAGGCTGTTCTTGACTACCAATTGAATGGCGCCCGTAGGCTAGCATAAGCAGCAAATAGCAGGACCAGTTTAGTAGCTTACCAGCATCGGTTTGGTAATACAATATGCTACTGCTTCTGTGTTTGCAGCATCTAATAACGTCCTGAGCGAGAACTTGCAGTTATACCACAGCATCTCACTCCTGTATGGCGATTTTGTTTGTAACAATGAGCTATAATTATTGGGGATGTTTAAAGGACCAGAACTCTTCCGGAGCGTGTGTGAGGGACCACTAGTTATCGTTCAAAAGTTTCGTACGACCCAGAACTCGCAGTAATACTACAGCATCTCACTCCTCTACGGATATTTTGTCTATAACAATTGTCAGCGATTTGAATTAGATTTAACCGATAGAACTATTTACAGAATAGCGGTAGGATGTAGAACTGTCTGAATTTCAACTCTGGCATGGTTAAATTTGCGAAATTCGATGAGATGCTATGATATATTTTGCGAAGTTAACATATCATTTTTTTAAAATGCGGTTTCGATACTGAAATCCATGGAACTATTATTAAAACATATCAAGAACTGTAAAAGTATACGGGATGCCACTTTATCTGGAGTTTATTGATGAGATGCTAACAATTGAGATGCCAAAAATAAAAATGGTCTGGTCAGCTTCACATCTGTGAAGGGGATATTCTTAATTTCTACTCGAATCGATCAGATTACAGCTTATCCGCTGCAGATTCCCTTGGTGGCTACGATTATAGAACTGCAAACCCGATGGGAGCAAAAACTTAAAAAAGTAGAGACGAAAATTTGTCAACCCCAGAGCCCGCTCTGGGGTTGACAAATGATTGCCAATAGATGGCAACAGGATATTCGTCATCATCGAATGACATTGCACGAGACATGTGCCCCTGTCTCGGCATGACGAAGACTCGATATTCGATTGGTAGTCACGAATACATTATCCTGAACCCGCTTAGAGTCAAACATTGAAAACCGACAAAAAAAGGTCACTCTTGTCCCTTGATTAGAGGCCACCGAACGTCGAGAGCAGGACACCCGTGGCCATCGGAAGAGTATGCGTCGGAGAGAAGCTTTTGCAGTCGATTAGGGTGAAAAGTGAAATATGACAGAGCCGAGGTTCGAATTTGTGAAGTTAGCCGAAGCGTATATGCATATACGTATGTATGTATGAACATCGAAAAAAGGAGAAATGAGAAAAGCCAAGAGGGAGAGGAAAGCAACATCGGCAACATCCTTCCTCGTACTCCGGTCGTGGTCTCCAGCACCAAGGTGTATATATAACTACCCCTGATGTGGTGTTGCTAGGTAACCGAGTTCTAGGCAAATCGCATCGTCTCCAGCCTCTCTCTCTCTCTCTCTCTCTCTCTCTCTCTCTCTCTCTCTCTCTCTCTTTGCGTACTCCGACTGATCCTACTCCGTTGGTCTCCTGCCACAAGGAGATTCGCCGCTTCTTAGGTCGTTCAGGGACAAGAGAGAGACGCGAGAGAGCGAGAGGGACCTGCTACGATCGATTACCCGTTCTCTCGGTAACTTTGCTCGCCAACTCTGGCGTTCGCCGAGGGCTCTTGAATTTTTGCTAGCGTGTATAACACCTCCTTAAGATATATGATCGGAATGGGGTGATGATTCCGCTGTTTCGTCGAAAATCTGCGTAATCCATCGGACATCGAGCTTTGCCGATTCAAGACGGAAAATTGAGTGATTTTTGTGAAAGAGAAGGAAAGTGAATTGGTACAACCACTTGTTAGTGGGTTGGATACGAATGGGCTGCGGCAGCTCTTCGATTTGTGAAGTTACTTTTGCACCGGTAACTTTTTCGGATACTCGGTATGGCCAACTACATTGCATTGATCATAAGTAGCCTCGCGGACTTGTTCCCCCTCTACTTGTAAATTCGAATCTACAATTGAAAATTTATTTCCATTTCTTTTGCATTCTAGCTGAGTCTGCGTAACCAGCATTTGAACAGTTCTGTCTGACGAAAGAGTAATCCTTTATGACAAAGACGTTCGCATCAATGAGTCTTTCCACCCAAGGGACAAAAAGACCACGAGTTTCGCTTCTGGCCCCGCGTAGCTATTCTTCGCAAGGAGTCATCCTCGACGCGACTCGTTGCGCCGGATGGAAGGGTAAAGTCGTTGCATTTCCACCTTTTGCGTAGAACCCGTCATCTCTGTCCTTTGCGTAAATACCGACAAAAAATGGCTTACCAATGTCATGAGTAACACCAGGCCGGCTGGTGAGTTGCAACAACTATTCCAGAGACCTGGACTTGTAGACAATGGATAGCTGACGTTACCATCGATACCTGAATCCCAAAAGCCTCCAACCCACCCACGCTGATTTATGAGAAACTCGTTGAAAAATGGGTGGCTCCCAACCATTTCTTGATCCGGGTGTGATCCACTTCTCTTTTCCGCGATCGCGTCCGCATCAGCCTTATCTTACCGTGCACCATTTTTTAATGAGACACGCATTCGTCGGGTGGTTCTTCTGACCTCGGCATATTTACACTTCCCCGAGGGCACGTGTGCGACGATAAAGGTCGGGAACATCGGTAGTGTTGAACTCCTGTGAGAGTTTCCGTTTCGGCCCTTCTTTTCCGTCCCGTCCCGGGTATCGATCGAAATCGGCGAGTGCGAGGCAAACAAGACGAGGCGACCGGGACGCCAGGAGTGCGAGGGGGGGGGGGGGGGGTTAACGAAGACCGAAAACCTCTTCCCTTGTTCGGCCCGCACGTATGTGTTCGTATTTGGGTACATCGTGCGGCTACCGGTTGGTGGGGTTTTATCGTTTTCATTCATCGACGACCAGCTGGCCCATCGCTTTTCTCTCTTACCCAACACATTCTCTATACCGAAAGTCCCGCTGTGAACGTGTACCGTACGAGAAAAAAAATCTAGTTCACCGGGTACAAAGCTTTCCAGACACGAAAGACCAGCGATCGATAACGTTAAATATCATTTCGGAAAAATGGACTCTCGGCATTCGCTCGAAACTCGGATCGATATGCTGCCATTTCTTTTCACTTGCGAAATTTTTACAACTTCGTCACCTCCCACCACTTGAGGCGGGCCGAAAAATCGATTTTTTGCATTTACTTAAAGTATACATATTCAAAAATACGTGGGAAAAATGTTCAAGTAAAAATATTGAAAGTTGACCAAGTTAGAAATCTTTTTTTTTTAATCCGTAATCGTAGTAACTATCGTTGTACGTAGCTGTGTTTTTTAAAGTTTAGTATTTCTTAAACCTCCGAATGTAAGTAAAAATTTCGCTAAAAATAGACTCTTTTTAACGACGGCCATTTTTTTAAAATCTACTATGTACAATGAGAATTACATTTATATAAATTATAAAAATTCCTCATACCTCAATAACGTTGTTAATTTTTAATTTTTGAAAATAAATATTCACACAAATAAGTCCAATGTATGTTCGATAGCATACCCTTTTTTTCCAAGTCCAAATAAATAATCTAGCGGACAAAAAAATCGGAAAAACGACCGTTCTCCGCCCGTCACAGGGTGTCCTCCCTCGATTCTGGCAATCCTTGGATTAAAAAAATTTGACAATAAAGTTTTATCTGGGAAGGTGCTGTTGTATTTTTCACGCTGTCAAAAGAATGTCATATGCAAGATTTAATAATTAATATTTTTATACTGAATATAATTTTTTATACTTAAGATAATTGAAACAAAATTTAATTTGTCGATGTACAATGATAGTTTTTTTTTTGTGTTACAGGTACGTTCCACACGTGGAGGTTTGTCATACTGCTCGTACTTACTGTTCGTGAGTCTCATTCTATCTGAAATGCTCACAAACTTCTTGTTGTTTTGTCGATTTTTTAATCAATTTCGGTGACGTTGAGTTCCGACGGTGAACGTCGCGTAGCGCGTGACGTGCGCTATTTACGGGGCAGGTGCGTACCGAGTCTCGCGAAACGAGCATGTTGCCGCAAGGTGCATTCTTCGCCAAAAGAGTCCCCTTGCCTTTTCCCGTCTCCTTGCACCTTCGGTCGCATCGAACAGGACCTCGAAAGCGCAAAGGGCGACGTGACGTTACAAAATCGAGAACACCGGCCGGCCTCGAATAGTCACGAGAGCCAAGGGCAGTGCGAGAGAGAGAGAGGGAGAGAGAGAGAGAGAGAGAGAGAGAGAGAGAGAGAGAGAGAGAGAGAGAGAGAGGGAGAGAGAGAGAGAGAGAGAGAGAGAGAGAGAGAGAGAGAGAGAGAGAGAGAGAGAGAGAGAGAGAGGAAAGCAGAGCTGTGCAGAAAAAAGGGATTAAACAGGTGGTCACGTGACCATTAGTGTAGCCACTTCGCACTCTTTGAATTAGGGTATTTATTCTGCGTGTTGAAAAGAGAGACCGAGGCCGAGAAAGAGACAGAGAGAGGGAGAGAGCGAGAGAGAGAGAGCGAGAGAGAGAGAGAGAGAGAGAGAGAGAGAGAGAGAGAGAGAGAGAGAGAGAGGGAGACAGAACGAAAGAAAGGGAAAGAGAGCGAGAGGACGAAGGTGCATCCATGTGCACGGCATGCTTCGTCGAGCCTTTCTTGAAGCTCGACTCATTCCTCCTCGTGTAGTTTAGCACGTGCCCTTGCACCCGGTTGCATCGATCGACTTTCACGCTGCTTTACGGAACAACGGCGCCGCGCGCGCGCCGGTCAGCTGCTGTCCTCAGGTCAGAAGCAACAGCCAACCATCACAAGTATACATATATATATATATATATATATATACATATATATATATATATATATATATATACATATATATATATATATATATATATATATATATGTATATACAACTATACATACAACTATATATATATATATATATATATATATATATATATATATATATATATATATATATATATATATATATATATATATATATATATATATATCCTGACCAATAATTGCAGCTTTCACCTGCGCGGAAATGGTTGTAGGGATCCAATTGGATTCCCATACTTGCCCCTACTTCCTGAAAGGGATCCAATAGGTCATCGCATTGGACCCCCATACTAAAACGTTACGCTCGTATATTCGCCTCACAACGGGGTTCCCCATTGGAATGTACAAATCAAATTTGAATCCTAAAGGATTGTCACATTACCGAATAGAATCTAATACGACTCTTGATGTATTCAATCGTATTCTGTACGTCGAATGTTCCAAACAAAACATATATAGATATACAAAATCAGTGGCTCTTGAAAACGTATAAATGTTATTGATGAAAAGTATAAATCCCTTGAAGATGTATATCTTAAAAATCGATTGGAATCACATCACGGAAAATCCACTGTAATTATTGCTTGTTATTTATTTTACTGCACTTTGACACAATATCATCATACACGTGCAAGCGCACGAAGCGTGCAGGTTATGTCTCAACATGCCGAGTTTATCCTCGTGACTTTTCACATATTTTCGATTCGAACGTGGTAAGAATTATAAAGCGGCGTTAATCGAGAATCAGTGCAGAATCCAATTCGGTCCCAATGAAAATGCCCTATGTGGGGTGTTCCAAAAAAATCCCTATAGAGATGTGGGCGCATCATGGGACTCCCCACCATATTTGTACACGGCGTCACGGGGGGGATATTTTTTTTTGGAAATCCAACAAATTCCGGTTCAGAATTTCAAATAGAAAATTCTCAAACGACTTTAGGGATATGGTAGGATTTTGGGATTCCCTGAAAAAGTCGTTGTATTGACGAAAATGGAAGACAACATTTTTCTTTAGTCCGCCACTTCGATTATTCACAAAATTTACTGGATTTATATATATCTGACCCGAACAGTGCAACATTTTTGGTAGTTACGTAAAATTGGGGTTGTAGGAAAGTTGAATACGTGAGAACGAGGAATATTTGATTAGAAGGACAAATTTCCTTCTAATATTCCTTTCGTATTTTCCTCCTTCCCAGACCGTCTCAAAAATTAATATTCCTAAAAAAACATATGAAACAATATAATAGAGACGGTTCAATAAACAAACGTAATTCAAACTGTATCTAATATATACAATAAATACGCGATATTTATTATCATTAAACGGATTATCAATTGGTATTTGAGAAACATTCGCTTACATTGCGTTAGTTAATTAACGGTCAAAATTGCGGAATATTCCATCGATGAGTCCACATGAAAATTGATACGCGTCCTCGATATCGATATGCAGTTAACGAAAATAAGTATTAATTTTCTCTCGTCTACGTTGAGCGTTGCGAGAGTTACACTCGATCGCCCGAGTGAATAATAAATCTGTATTCGGCCATGTATATTGATCGAGGAGTATGGACGACGATGGACCGCAACCGCGATCGGGGCCTGCCGCTGATGGTCTCTCGCGATGGGATACACAACCATGTATGCTGTTTCATATCTTTCGAGCACCCTCTCGGCGTTTAACCCCTTCTCTCGTACGTCACGTGATTCAACCCACCCCGAACGCGTCTAAAACTGCCTCTCTCGCTTTGCGTTCGCCACACTGAAACGAGGGAGAAAAGCAGAGGATTTTCGTGTGCCTGCTGGGCCACACTCCACATACTCGTAGCCCATACCTATGCGCACAACGAGAATATTTCGCCCGAGGCTGAACACCCCCTCGTTGCCGTGTGGCCTTTTGCAGTAAAAGGGAAGAGAGACAGAGAGAATGGAATATTCAACCGGGCCAGAAGCTACTCGAATTAAGGGGCATTCACGGAAAATCACAGAGACGGGAAACTTCCTTCTCTATCCTCTGTGTGTGTGTGTGTGTGTGTACATTCAATCCCCTATTTTGCCTCGGGGGTAACGATGTTGCGCACGTGTGGTTTTCATCTCATTTGTACAACTCTCGCTCATCCGCTCTCTTTCTCGTCTTTTGAGGCGGCATACATCAGTGAATGGTCGAATTCAATTAACCTACCCTTATAATTTCGTAAGATAGGTGAACTTTGCCATTTGATTATCTTACAAATTTGATGTTTGTGTTCTCTCCCCCCCTCCCCCCTCCCTCCTCTCTCCCGCTCTCTGAAAAAGGAACTGAAAACCCGAGCAGAATGGCAGACGAGCTAAACTACCTTTGCCTGCGGCACGTAGTTCCGAATTCGCACGTTTTATGAGACAATCCTGAAACTCATTTGACTGCCCAGTTTATCTTTTTCTCTACAGAAATTTGGTAGGTAGTCCCCAGATCCTACCACATCCCTAAAGAGATTTAATGGGGACGCCGTACGTAGGGAGTCCACATTGGAATCCAAGTGGATTCCGCTCTATCTAACGATTCACGTGGTTGAAGAATTTTCCAATTGAAATTCTCAACCGGAATTTGTTGGATCTCCCAAAAAAACATCCTTTCGTCATTCCATGCACACATTTCTTTGGGAGTCCCAAGAGGCACCCACATTTCTATGGGGATTTGTTTGGGACGCGGCATATAGAGAGGCCTCATTGGGATGCACTTGTATTCTGCACTGTTCCCCGATGAATGCCTTTCGAGAATTCTTGCCACGTTTGAAGCGAAAATATGTGAAATGTCACGAGAAAACAGACGGCGTGGTGAAACATAACTTGCACGCTTCGTGAGCATGTACGTGTGTGGTGATATTATGTCAAAGTGCAGTAGAATAAATAAACGATAATTACAGTGGATTTTCAGTGATGTGATTCACATCGATTTATAAGATATACTTTTTAAAGCGTTTTATACTTTTTTCGGATGAGATTTATACTCTTTAAAGATCCACTCATTTTGAATATCTGCATATTTTGTTTAGAAAATTCAACGTGCAGAATGCGATGGGATCCATCAAGATTGGAATTGGATTCTTACGTTGGATTTTAATGAGGCATCCCGACTAAAATCCTATGTGCGAGTGTGACATTTTAGTATAAGAATCCAATGCGATGATCCGTCGGATCCCTATTGGGAAGTAGGGACAAGTGTGGGAACCCAATTGGATACCTACGGCAATTTCTGCACGGGTTGATGGCACAATCACGGCATATTTACAACTCACGGTAGTCGTAATACTAAATTGCGTGGTTATGCTTCAACTTGCCTCTCACCCTCTTTTTATTTACTTGGGCTTTATCGCTACTGGATATCCCATTCAGAATTAGGCGGCCGAATAAACGTAATCGGAAAATCAATGATTTCGATAGCCTCCGTGCGTTTCCGGGCACGTAAACGCCCGAAGGGGGAAAGATTGCGGAAACTCGGTTGAGAGAAGCTGGAATTGATTCGGTCAATCAATCGTCTAGTTCCAGCGAATTTTTTGGATTACCGACCTTTTTCCCCCACACTCTTATCTCCACACGCGAGAACCCTTTCTGCCGCTGTTCCCCTCTCTGGATTTTTCTCCGTTGCACACGAAGGCAAGACGAAGTGAGAAAGAGAGAGTGCGAGAGACACACTCGCGCTGGAGATTGAAGTGCTTCGCTGATTCACCTCAATCCCAATCTGTCTTCCCCTCTGCGCTCAATTTACATTTTATATTTATTCCATCATAGGACCTCGCGTGACCTCATTTGACTGCCCTATGATTTTTTCTCCGCGCTTCGAAGTGATTCAATTATGCCGCCCCGTTTCTCCTCTCCCGTTCTCAGTCGTTAGGACAACTGGCACTTCTGGACGCTCGGTGAATGCGTGAGAGCCGTCGCTCCGTTCTCCAATGGTGAAGCAAGTGGTGAGGTGTCCGAAGCTACGAGGCGTGCACGCTCGTGCGTAACTGCGCTCTCGTCTGTGTGCTCGTATTGTACAGCCTGTTGTGCTCGTTTTCTCATCTCTCAATGAAGAAATAACGCCGCAAGGGTGCAACCGCCGCCGGAGATTAAGAGGCCAGAGGGATCCTTCCTCATGGCTCTCCAACGTTATTCGATCTTTCCCTAGTTCTTCCTCATCTTTCTGCCTCTGTTCTCCACTCATGCACAGTTCCTCCGACAGAGACGAATACCCCGGAGGTGAAGACCTGGCCGCATAAGCAGCCTCCCCTAGGTGTGTCCAAACGATCGGACATCCCTTGAATCCACCTTTTCATTCTTCTATTCTTCTCAGAACTTTCGGTTGAATCTGCAACACGTGTATCCCAACCACGGTACATTCGTCAAGTCCTCAACAAGAACGTCCAACCGCTTTGGCCCCCACCCAGTGAGCACCCCTTTTTTCTCCAGGCGCTGGAAAAATTCACGCAATTAGAGCTCTCGCGGAGGGCCGAAACCGAGGGTTGGTGGCAAGCCTAAATTACTTGTCTTCGGATTCTCAACTATGTACCCGGAACTGGCGTGGTGCGGCTGCAGTTTGTACGGGATGGTTTCGGTGTATGGGGAGTGTAACACGGCTCGCTGACGACGAATCCCTCTTGCTACCCCCCCTTACCACATCCAAGACTCCCTTAGACTCGTACACCCTTCCGGATTAACACTCGTAAGCCCTTCCAACAACGCTTCTTGTACTTATACCGGTTGTAGTCTGTCGAAGTTCGTTTCGTGAGCTACAATGAGGGAGGGAGACCGGAGATAGAGAGGGGGGGGGGGAGAAGGGCAGAGGGAGAAAAGGGAGAATGGATTCGATCCGGTCGATCAGGCCACATCTTACACCGACAAGCCTCGTTGCTTTTGTACTTGAGCTCAATTCTTTTCTCTCCATACTCTTCCTGTCTCTCTCTCTCTCTCTCTCTCTCTCTCTCTCTCTCTCTCTCTCCTTTTCTCTGTCAATCTCACGTGTTCATTCTGGTACGTTTTTTTCACTATCGCGCATGTAACGTTAGCTATTCCGCGTTAGGCACGCTCGAAAGTCCTCGTAAAATGTCCGTACCTATTTCACGGAAGGGATACAGATTGGTTTCGTGCTCGGTGCGTTGAACTCATTGTCGAGAGCCGCCTCGTCGAACCGGCGGAGCTTTGTTGTAAAGTAATGTACACACATCGCGCACACACACACACACACACACACATAATATGTTCGGACAAAGTTATATAGCCGTGTCCATGTAGTCACGGAAGTAGAAGAAAAAAAAAACAACATACAATCGATATTTGGGCGCTTATCGACGTCAGCGACGCTTTCCGCACGTCGCGTATTTCTGAAGTTTGCAACTCCACGTGCATATCAATTGGACTTTTCGCGTGTCATCGATAAATGATGACACAACGATTTTGACACTGTCCGTCGGTTATTTTGAATTTTTTTATGCCTTCGAAAATCTGATGTGGAAATCAGACCGGAAGTCAACCGACAATGGTGGACCGTCTGAAGTAACGAAAACATGGTAAAAAACGATTTTGAAGTAAAGAAAAAGAAAAAGATTAGTCTGCGAGAGAAATTGACAAAAATTCCGTAAACTGGAATTTCGCATCGCCACGAATTCATGCCCTGGGAGAGAGTGTGCCCCAACTCCCGCGGTGTGCTAAATGATGTCCCGGCAATAAACCGAACAATGCGAGAGCTGTCGCGCACGTACCTCTATACGTACGTTGTCTGCAACGCCAGCGGAAAACGACAAGAGCAGCGGAGAGATGAACGTGTGAATGAAGACTAATCGTTTCTTCGGGCTCGCTCGGTTTTTCTTTTCTTCCTTTGTTTTTTCTTTTTGCGCCTTATTTCTTCACCCGCTATCGTCCACTTTTCTCTCCGCGGTATGCGTTCTCATTGTGCGAAGGAAGCTCAGTGTTCTCGTGGCGTTTGCCATTGTTCGGAACCACCGCCGCGGACTTTGTCGCGCGTGTCTCCTTCTCGCGCTCCCGCGGACCCACTTCGCGGATTACCTTCGCGATAATTCTTGTCAGGCTATTATACCTACATGCTGTCATTTGCACACACACATATATATAAATATACACAGTATATGTATACATATCTGGAGAATGACTTTCAAGGTCTTCGACGTTGGCGACCGTCCTCACAGTACCCAATTGTTGCATACTTCATACTCAATATTATCTAAACCCCAATCTCTCCCCAATATATATATATGCCATCCTTGCCTTGCCATCCGTTATTTTGTTTCTCGTTCGTTCGTGTTTCTTTTGCACTTCGTTGAGCATGACGCAAGGGTCGAAATTAGTGTAGAGAAAAAGAATCAGGAAAGTATGAGGGAACTCGAGATTCGAGAGACATCATTGCGAATAAAGAAAAAATAATAACAAGAATAAATGAAAATCTTGAAAATGAATGAGAATCTTGAAATAAAAAATCTGGAAAAATGAATGAAAAACTTGAAAATAAAAATCTTAAAATATGATACCTAGATCTTAAAAATGAACGAAAATGTAAAAAAATCAATTTCTTGAAATATGAATCATCTTGAAAATAATTGAAAACCCAAAATAAAAAAATCTTGAAACATGGATTCGAAAGATTGATGAAAACATTCGAAACAAAAATCTTAAAGTATGATAAATCTCGAAAATGAATGAAAATGTTGAAATTCGACTAACTATTTAAAAATCGTTGGGACATTACAAGAGATAAAACGATGAAAAAAAAAATCAGTGATAAACATTGGAAAAAACGCACACGTGTAGATTCAAATAGTTTTTTCTTGGATGCTGCGGCCTGTCCGTCTGTTGGAGGATTTGCTCTTTAGCCAAGGTAAAAAAAATAATGCTCCTTGAAATAAAACTCCTCTGCTGTTTTTTTTTCCTCTTGAATTCGTTCATCGTGTCAAACTCTGGTTAATTAGACTCTATAGTTCAATGGTAATATAACGGTTTTAAACAAAATTGAGAAATGTCTTGAGACTGACTTTTATTCTTCTTGTTGCACAACTTTGGGCTGTAGAGATATTTCTCGCGAGCTTCGCGAATAAAAGGAGGGAAAGCTCTCGGGCTCTCTCTCTCTCTCTCTCTCTCTCTCTCTCGCTCTCTTCTGGTATACAAAAGAGAGCTACGAGAAATCTGAGCAAGGCTGGGAATATCGCGTTTCCCTCGTCGTCTTGTCTCCGTCGACGTGAAAAATAATTAACTGCGCTCTTCCCTCTCTGCCTCCCTCGGACCTCTCGTTCTCTCGCCCTTCGTCTCTCTCTCCCTGTCTTCTCGTTTCTCGGCGGAGAGTTGCTTCTCGGGCCGACGTCGCGGAAATTTAAGAACGTTTGTTTAAGTTAAGAGCAAGCTTGGTCTTTTTATTTCCTCCCTCACTCACTCTATATGACTACTTGCTTCTCGTTATTTCTATTATCTATGCACCTTTCTCTCTCTCTCTCTCTCTCTCTCTCTCTCTCTCTCTCTCTCTCTCTCTTTCTTTCTCGCTTCCTTTATTCTCCCATCCGTTCCCGTTGCGTCCTTCTACTAATTGTAAATTTCCCAAGTCTTTTCTCATCATCGTCAACGATTTCTCAGCTGTTTTCCAGACGCATAGCTCCGTAATTGCGAAATATAATTTGATATCCCATTAGCTCTTATGCACTTGAGATTTATCGCCGGATCTCGAACCTCTCTCGCTCCTCCATCTTTCTCTCGTTGTTCCCTTATTTTCGTCTCTCCTCACAAATTTCATAATTGAGATTCACGAGCTTCTATTTAACAATTAATTCAACTGGGTCTCGCGTCTCGACGCCGTTAACGCGATACTCGCGACAAATGCGCAACGATGCCGAGATTGCCGACTTTACTAATTTTATAATAAATTTATGAAAATCGATCAATGATAATGTTGAAGTTGGAATAATCGTTGGAATAAAGCGGTGTATTTTTTTCATATTTTAGTTCTTCATTTTTATCATTATCCAAAGCCTTTTTGAGCGATTTTCACAGCCTAAATGAGCAAACAAATTGGGTATTTAAAAGAATTAACTTCCGTTACATTTGAACGTAATGGTTGGCCTTAGAATAACGTGAAAAGAAAATTCCAGTCGATTAATAACCAATAAATAATTGATTTTTTTACCGTCCGCTGAGACGTGTGACCGCGCAACTTTCGCAACGTTTTCGTGTCTCGTCAACCGTTTAGAAGCATAAAAAAAGTAAAAGAAAGAACATTTCCCGGGAGGTATCGGCCTAGCTGTATAAGTCGCCGTACGAGGCCCCTTAAGCTCCGAGCCTCGGTATAATTGAGCCGTCATCTCTGACAAATCCGCGCAGCGTCCATAGTAAATCTAGGAAGGGACGAGCCTTCCTTCTTTTCCTTCTTCAACGTCACGGGGAAACAAATACATACAAACAGAGACAAAATGTAGGTGATTCTCCGTCGCATGGTTGGAGCGCGTGGCTCTAACTAATTGAAGCACGAGCCCAGGTCGACGCCGATATATATATATATATATATATATATATATATATATATATATATATATATATATATATATAAAGCCCCCTTAATTCTTCCAATAAAACTGGCGGATCGCTTTTGTCCCGCAGTACGGGACTAAAGGCACGAGGAAAACGAGGAAGCACTTCCCCCTCCCCCTTCTCTCTCTCGCCAACCGAGCAAAGCGTCAATGGCATTTTCCTCCGCCTGTATCCGAAGCTTATTGCTTGCACAGCTATTAAGCGCGTTGTGTGCCCAAAACACCTGAGTCCCTTCCTCGCACCCTCAAATCAGTTAATAATAAATCGTTTCCCAAGGATTTTCTAACGTTCCACATGCACACACACACCCACCCACCCACACACACACACACACACACACACACACACACACACACACACACACACACACACACACACACACACACACACACACACACACACACACACACACACACACACACACACACACACACACACACACACACTCATTCGCGTGAGTACATTCTCGATAAATTACGTCTGCTTTGCGTAGAAGTCTCGATGCTGTCTCTTGGAAATATCCAGTACTGAGACGCTGATACAGACGCGTATGGTATCCCCAAGTTAGCAGACTGACATTTATTTGACAGATGGAGTCCCGCCCGAGCGATTGATCAACATGGTCTCACATTGACTCGCATCAATCAACCGGAGAGCTGGATTTTCCAATTCTTTTCCGCGAACTTTACGGTTCAGTCGGTGTCAAGTGATTTATTCGGATCCAAAAATCCAGCTACCTCGTGCCTATCCAATTATTGTTCGCCAGGAAAAAATTCGTAATTCTTCGGAAATTATGGCAAAGTCATTGAGAAATTTGAACTTCATTGAAAGCCTGAAACATCTCAGTTCATCTCTTTAAAAAAACTAGCCTATCTCACAGCTCTTTTCCTCATGCTCGATCGAGTCTCTTCCACTGGTTGATTTGAGATTGAGCCTCGATATAGACCGGGCAATGATAAAACGTAAAATCAGAATGGAATACCGATATGAAGAAGTTTGTGCGTAGGAGACAGAGAGGATAGAGAGATTATAATTGACGACGTAGAGTCTAGGAGCAGAACGGTCAGTCCCGGACGTCTATTCATAGCGTCAATCACTAATCAACCTCCATCGTTCTCCGGGCAAAGGAGAACTTAATCAACGAGATATTTCTCTGATGCCCCGTGCATATAGAATACCAGCGTTGAATGGAAATTAGAGAGGCGTACCAAGTCAAACGAATAAACGGCGTATATAGATCTATAGTGCCAGAGAAAAAAGAAAAGAGAGAGAGGGAAAATGAATTTATATTGAGTGAGAAACTTTATCTGGCTCAGACATCTGTGCTCTGACGATTCGTGACCCATTGACAGGAGAGCTCGTAGCATTAGAAGTTATACCTATATGTAGAGGGGAAAGGGTATATAGAACCCGCTATATCTATGTAATGTTGGCTGTTGGTATATCTGGCTGTTTTAAGTACAGTACTCAAATCCTCAAAATAATCGATAATTTCAGAATATCACGATGCTGGCAATGACTTTTAACAAAACATTCACATTTATCCAAACGTGAATTCGAAGACATTGGAATTATACGTAACGTTGCCCGTGAGAAGCCAAAATGGACCACTCTACAAGGGATGCTCCTCGACTTTAAAACATGATGCTGACGTTTCCAACGTTGAAATGCAATGAAAGTATGCCGGGGAAGTTTGCATCGTTGGAAGGCAACGAAACTAATTTATTTGGCATTGCAATTTTTTTTCACGGCTCAAAAGATACGGCAACCTTTTTTTGGGATCCTTATTAGAGACCTACAACCTAAATATATCAAAGAAGATTTTCGACAGCAGAGAAGATGAAGAAGGAAGAAAATGAAAAAGTCTTTCCCCTGCATTCCAACGGTGCAGACTTCAACGGTATACAAAAGTTAATTTTTTTAGTTGTTCATCATTTTTCACAGTTTTAGAATACAACAATTATTCGAACATTTTTTGAGAATCGTCATTACATACGTACAATGTGACCCGGCAAAAAAATCCAATGGTGCAACCTCCGACATCATCCGAACATCACCTTTTTCCCATGTTATAGCATTAATGGATAAATTTTCGGGACGACGATAGTGCCGGCACGATCGAGAGTGGAATTGAATCAAATTTACATTCGAGGCCAACGCTCAAAAACTTGCTCGAGCGTACTCGCGTGTAACAACGGGCCGGGCGAATTTGGGGGTTCGGCTTAATTTTGGTAGCTCGTATTAATCATAGAGAGCATTCGGGAGTGAAGTTCTTGAAACGCCCGTGCAACAATATTTATTATACAGAGCGTGCTGGTGCTGGGGAAAAACGTGGATGAGGGTAAAGCCCGCAACCCCTCCTCGATTAACGGCAAACATTTCGCTGGAGGGGCGCTACTTCAACCCCTTCGACCCTTCAAAATATAATATCGAACGAACGACGAGCTCGTAATAATAACAATGATCGTCGCAACTCCAGCGAAAACCATGATGGTGATTATGACGATTTTAATAGTAATAATCGGATAACGCGTACGCGTAACAATAACACGTTGGTGAACGGAGTGAGGCAAGAGAGGATGATGAAGGGCTTGCTCGATGCTCGCTCTCGGGATTAAAGCTTGCAATAATAACGATCTGAAATCAACGAAGTAACGCGCAACCAGCCGTGCACAATTTCCCTCGTGAATGTTAATAACCAAAAAAGAAAAAGCATAACAGAACGAAATTCATCAGCCAACCAGTCCAAGCATCACCAATCACTTGGTGGAGCTTGCGGTGGATCTGTGGCTCGTACTGCTCTTTGCCTCCTGTCAATGCAGAGAGCGAGCAGATCTGTCCATCGCTTTTCAACATTGGAGGCTGGGTCATCCGATATTTTTCTTTGGAACCACTTAACCAGACTCTGCCGTCATTCAAAAATGGACAGCTGGTAAGAGGAAGCGACGAGAGCTATAGTGCCCGCGTCTGGAGTTGGTGGATGTACAGTTTGAAGGTTCAATACTGTACGGCCGGGGTCACGGCTTGCGTTCTATTGCGTACCGTCGTCCATCCAGGGCTCCTGGCTCACGCAAAATCCCCGAGGGAGTTTTGCTCGTCGACCAAACTGCGCGACTACGCTATACAGTGCGGAGCCGATCCATACAGTGGGCTCTGGGCTAACGTTCGATTGATGCCCGTTCCAATTACCGCGTGAGGTGCCGCCACGCTACCAACGTTACAAATGTACATGTATATAGATGTATCGACAGACGAACCGTAGGGATGAGTACTGGGGCGTGGGCACGCTGCCGGGGAGCAAGAGAGAGAGAGAGAGAGAGAGAGAGAGAGAGAGAGAGAGAGAGAGAGAGAGAGAGAGAGAGAGAGAGAGAGAGAGAGAGAGCACTCAAAGCCATGCGGGAAAAAGAACCCGAGGAGTTGGACATGGTCGTATCGTAGCAGGACAGCCGGTGGTCGGGGTCAGAAAAAAAGAGATATGATTTCCTGGACGCGTTCGAGGGACTATTCCAGGCTACAGGTGGTGAACCGGCTCCCCTCGCTTCTCCAGGAAAATGAACATTCGTCAAGATGCTCGTGTGTGAAAGCAGACGAGTGTTGATCCCCGAAATAATTGAGGTGTCCGATTGTGAATGTGGAGCCAATGACCTGACTCGGGCCAACACCTGGACGGCTGTGCAATTTTGAGGCGTTACATCTGTGTGGCTCTCCGAAAAATGAAACTTTTTGGTTTTTTTTTTAATGCTACAAAAGCAATCAAAATGAGGGTTGGAGGGTTTATTTTACATGTGCTGACGTGTATATACAAAAATGTACGAGAAAAAATACGAAACGAGGTCTCAGTCATAGTTACGCGAAAAGCGTTTTTTGAGGCGCTCCGCGGGAGGACGCAGAACTTTTGAGGATTAGCACCTAGAAGAAACATAATGTTCACTTCCATTAGTTTTTCTGAAAAGGTACACACGATTATTAAAAATATGATTTTTTCGCAAAATGTCATCATTTTGAATAGGTTTTTTCTTTCGCTAAAAAATCGATCTAAATTTGTTTATAAAAGAGTATTGTTGATGAATCGTAGAAATCGTGTGTACATTTTTGAAGAATCTATTTAACAAGGAAGATCACTGAAGTGTCCGCCTTCAATTTTGTCGAAACTCATATATGTGATAAAGCATTGAAAACTATTGGACACGTCTTTTTCTTATCGGGAGAAACCCTTTTTTAAGGCGGGAACCACCCCCCAATGAAAGGCGTATCGAGGGGTGATTTTGCAGTTTCATCTACACGTAGTCCACTTATAGTACCTATAGTATATGTTTTATTACTACTTTTGGCTGTTACATGGTATTTTTTGTACACGGAGAAAAATACGGCCTCAAATTCTAACACTGGTTGCCAGAATTCTAATATTCAGTGCTAGAAAAATATAGTAGTTTACTGCCAGTTCGGAATTCTAAGACTTGTTGTTATAGAAGTGTAAAAATGATTCTCACACCGTATAGTAAAAATGATACGTGCATATTACATTTGAAAGTATTCTCGCATAGGCGCGAGTCCTATATGCTGTATAGTAAAAATAATGCGTGCATATTAGATTTGAAACTATTCTCGCATAGGCGCGAGTTATATTTTCATATGGATTTCACTATACGCATAGCATAAATGTTCGGCGTATAGCGAAAAATATTACGAAGTTATTAGTAAAATGTGACTCTTTATACCGTACTTTTGTAGAATACTGGAAACTAATTGTTCCATTCACGTGGGCAAAATATATTTTGAATACTACAAAAAATCACAATATGCCGAATAGAGTGTATTATTTGTATCAGTTTACGTGCCATATCGTAGGTTGAAATTTAAATTTCTTCATTATTACTATACCATAATTACAATTTTTATCTTCCATTCAATACTTTTTGATATTTAATGATAATTTTTTTAGAAGCATAGTATTAATTCTAAACTTCGAGGCTCCCGTTTTCTCCGTGTATTAGCCTTTAAAAATGGCGGAGGTATGGCACAGTCTGCTAAGCAGGATGCGGCGGATGTTCTCAGACGGCGTGACACGTAGCGTCGGCGGGATCAATCTGAAAAAAAAACCAACGAAGATTTTTCCTTCATTAACAGTTATATGCAGAATATGAGCCAAGAAAAGTAAGAAAAGTTGAAAATCGATGAAATGGTACGATTTGAAACTAAAAGATTGAATTTTCCGAAAAAATGGCTACATTTTGCAATAGAAAAACACTTTGTTCTTTAATTTTCGAAAACATTTAGGGTTATGTTTTAGACAATAGAATTAGAAAGATTTATACCAAATTTCATCAGAACCGGTAAACTCGTTTTTTTAGCTATACGTCACGCCATTTTTGAAAATGGAGTTTAGAAGACCGCGCCATACGTCCGTCATTTTTGAAGATTAATAAACGAAATGCCATGTAACAGCCAAAAGTAGTGATAAAACATACCCTAAGTCTCAAAAAAGTGAAGAAATCTTTCCTTTAAAAAAAATCATGAAAATCAGCATGTTTTTTCCTCGTCCGTTTTTCCGCCGATAGAAAGAAATACGTGTCTAATAGTTTTCAATGCGTTATCGCATATATCAGTTTCAACAAAATCGAAGGCGGACACTTGAGTGAAGTTACTCGTAAAAAGCTGCGGTTGAAATGTTTCAAAAAAATGTCCGCCTTTAATTTCTCTTGCATATCATTCTTGTGATGTTTATACATCATTTGAGCCAATAAAAAGGGGCAACATTTTTTATACTCCGATGTAACACCTGAATGAGGGCGCGATGGCAAAGCTCTCGAGGCCTCCAATTGAGGAAGCCATCTGTCCAACCAGCAAGGAAAACATAAGAAAATTCTTGCCCCAAATTTTCTCGGGGGCAATAATGTTTAACGATCTCGGCGAACTACGATACACGAGATACGAATAGAAATAACGACAGATATACGAGTCGATTCGACCTCGCGCCGAATGGGCGGATGGAAAGGAGGGGGGCGCCTCCATAAAATATGCAAGAGAATACTCGGGGATAATTATGTAAAATGCAAAACAGCAATTACATGGTAATAGCTGCCTATCGAAATACGCGGACGTTGTGCTTATCGACGTATCGTTATAACGAAGCTTCGAGAGAAACGCCCTTCTCCCCCAGCCCTTACAGCAAATACCTATTTATTACGAAATGCGCGGCCGTCCAGTCATATTCGGTAAATAATAAATTGAGAATACAGGTGTTTCCACAATTTATTCAAGAGCGAGCTCGATATTTTTATGCCTTTATCGAGAAGTGGCCCCCGAAAAGGCCCTAAGTATACTTTTTCTTAATTCGTTTTCACTAACTTGACTGCAAATGGGAATTAATTTTTTTTGTATTTATCTCGCGTCGCGATGCCGATTTTTTTAAACCACGGATAAGACATCAAATCGAACATTCATGGCGGATTTTGCTCAAATGGTCAATTACGTGTGTATCTACGTAGGCTAGGCAATCATTGGGCCCAACATGCGATAATTGAGACGAAGTGAAATATATCTCCCTCTCCCCCTAATCTCACCTAATCTGTTGATTGATCGATCTAATATAATTTATCGATACAAAACCTCGCGATATGTTTATAACTAGCTAGAATAATCCATTGACGAGCCTATTGGCGTTAGTGTAGTTCGAAATGCTACAATAATTTGAATTAATATAAATCTCTCATCACATGAAATCAAATCATGGTTAAATTTTTTTATCATCGTTGTTGGTTTATCTTTTGTTATTATCCTATTTTGTCTCAAGGATGCTACCAGGGATGCTACAATGATGAGCGTTCGATTGCAACGAAAATTCATTCTTCCTATTCGCGCAACTTTATTGCCCATTCAGGCAGTGAAAATCACTCAAACGTTTTTACGCATTCTTATTAGAAATTTACGACCTCAATTCGCAAAATAAAATACTTTGAAAAGATAATGAAAATGAAGAAATTAAAAAAATTTAATGAAACAATATCTTCGTATTCCAACGATGCAAACTTCAACGTCTTAGGGCATGTAATAGATAATCAATCAATAAATCAATATGTCTCTCTCCACCTCTCTTTATCCATCCATCTATCTATCTATTTATCTATCTATATAAATAGGAAAAATAAAAGTTAAACGCATATTGATGTAATATGTATGAGATTAAAGTTTGCATCGTTGGAATGCAATGAAAATGATTATTTTTCAAGCCCCCCAATTTATTTTGGCAAATCTTCGTCACGAAAATCTGTCAATCATCTTTCAAGTCGCTTATTTAGAGATCTAGAATTAAAATCGGCAAATAACGTTTTTGCAGAATAATAAAAATGAGCAAATGAAAGAATTTTCGTTGCATTCCAACGACGCCAACTTCAAGACCATTGATGTTCGTTATCAATACATTTTGGTGTTTTGACAACAGGACTTGAAACTTTTCCACTATCGTACCTACACCTCTTGAACTTACTTTAATAAAAATCACTTACATTTACCGAAGAGCAATTTCGAAGATCTTGATGTTTCCACAATGTTGAGCACAGGGACAATTGGCTGCTGTGAAGACAGGCGTCGAAATGCTCCCTCCCACACACACACACACGCACACACACTAATATATATATGTGTGTGTATATATATATATATATATATATATATATATATATATATATATATATATATATATATATATATATATACATATATATACATACATATATATATCGTCGATATGCATCGAGCTATAATTCACGGGGCGATTATTCAGCCAGTCAAATATGTTTATGGCTGAAGTACAGAGGATCGTTGCCCCAGGACGTTGAATTTGCTCGGATGTCAGTTGACTTCGCATCCGTTCTCCGCATAAACTCCACCGCCAACCATCATCCCCTCGCCGCATTTCCAATGAGAGAGAGTGAGAGAGAGAGAGAGAGAGAGAGAGAGAGAGAGAGAGAGAGAGAGAGAGAGAGAGAGAGAGAGAGGGACTGCGTTGATAATAATCGCTCTCGTGTACCAATCGGTTTATCGATTTGATTCCCCTACCCCCTCCTCCCCCCTCTCTCTCTTTCAATGTGTATTTCCCTAAACCAGATAAGAGAAAGCGACGGCGATGAATACCGCGGGCGGGTTGGGTGGGGCGGGGGTTATCGGGACTATGTTCCCTCGACCAACCTTCGAATGTATGCACTTGCCGCATGGTTAATTAGTCGGTTGGTGCCGGATGTGAGGCGACCAACGCCATAATCAAGAGAGACAGACGTGCGTGTGTATGTGTGTGTATATACTCTACATATATATTATGTGTGTGTGTATATATATATTGCCGCCCATAAGTTTGAATACACCAGTCGATATTTCTTGAGGCACTAAAAGTTACATAGCTTCGTCAAAAAAAAAAATGATAACCAAATTTACTGAACGGCGTTTTGAAGAGAACAAATTCAGCTTTATTTTGCTTTTTTGAAATATTTGTTATGATTTTTTTTTCGACCCGGTACGTTCCATGGATGGCTTAACTCGGAAAGTATGGCGTTGATAACAAAATATCAGGAAAATAAACTTTTTTAGTTTTCGAGTTTATATTCGCTTAAATTTTTTCAGAATTGTTTTCTGAAATTTTTTTGGCTGAACGACGGAGAATCGTCCGAACAATTGATTGGCGTATCTCAAAAACTATCGAGTTAGAGACAAAATATCAAGACGGAAAAATGTTACAGTGTTTAGTTTAGAATACGTTGACATTTGTTCAGATCTTTTTCAAAATTTTGTTTACAATGTTTTTTTCAGGTCGTCCGGGTGTTTTTGAAGCATTGTAAAAAAATTTTAAATTTAAATGTTGACGTTTTTAAAACGAGATACTGCAACATTTTCCCCTCTTAATATTTTGTCTCTAACTCAATAGTTTTAGAGATACGGCAATCTATTTTTTTAACGATTCTACGAGTTTAGGTCGAAAAGATTTTTTTTCAAATTCTGAGAAAAATCAAGCAAATTATAATCTAAAATTAAAAGAGTTTCTCCAGATATTTTGTCCTAAACGTCACACTCTTCGAGATAAGCCAGCCTACACATGAGTGTCGACCGAAAGTAAGAAAAAAAAATATCAGGAAAATTCTTTAAAAGTTCCAAGCTATCCAGTATAAACTATCGCTTGTTTTTACATCTTTGACATTTCCTCTTAAACCCTATAGTTATTGAGTTACATTGCATTTTCCAGAATTAGTCTGTTTTTAGCAAAAAATGAAATAACTTTGCGAAAAAAAATCATTAAAAATATTTCAAAAAAGCAAAACTAAGCTGCATTTGTTCCCTTCAAAACGCCGTTCGGTAAATTTGGTTATCTTTTTTGTTGACGAAGATATGTAACTTTTAGTGCGGCAAGAAATATCGACTGGTGTATCCAAACTTTTGAGCGACAGTGTATATCACTCGCGCATTTTACCTATGCGCGTACACGTCTAATATTTCCTGAATAAGCAACTTAAAAATCATTAAGGAATTTGCGTAACGAATATTTACCAAAAAAACATCGATTTTGTTGCAGCTTGCATATTTGATATGCAAAGGAGGTTCATTTTTATTTACTTTTTGTCCATTTTTATAGTTATCCAAAATATTCTTCGATATAGTTAGGTTCTTAGTTAGGACTCTCTAATGAGAATCTTTTAAAAAGTTGATCGTAGCTTCGAAGGGCCACAAAAAAAATTGAAGTTAGGAAAACAAAATTTCACGGCATTCCAACGATGCGAATTTTAATGCCGCGAAATTCGAGTAATTGAAAAATAATGATTTTCCTTGCACTCTAACAATGCAAACTTCAGTCTCATCCGGTCTCTCTCGCTCTCTCTCTCTCTCTCTCTCTCTCTCTCTCTCTCTCTCTCTCTCTCTCTCTCTCTCTCTCTCTCTCTCTCTCTCTCTCTCTCTCGCTCTCCCTCTCTCTCTCTTTCTCATCACTCTGGAGCAGCCTCCCGATGGTTTTCCGATTATATACGCTCAATATTCATACTTGTATGTAATATATATTAAGTTGCCTTCTCGATTCCGTGTATCTGAAGGGGGTGGAGGGGCATTGAGTGGAAATCGTCGTGCGCCGTGTACTCGAGTACCTTTCCGTTATTTGTCCAAATACAATTTTCTGCAAAAAAAATGGGGAAAAGAGAGAGGAAGAACCAGGCGACGTTGAGGCAGCCGTCGTTTTATTTCAAAGAAGTGGCTAGCAAGCCCCTCTAACTGCCAAGCGAAACTGCGACGGAGAGCGAGAGTGAGGGGCGGAGGGATTCTCGACGGTTCTATTGTCGCAAACGATACCGGACCGCTTTTCAAAACGACGAAAGAAATGGAGCACGAGCCGCTACACAAAAGTTTGGCCCGCGTGGGGGTGGCTCTCGATAGAGTCGCGGTGTACAAGCAGGGGTGAAGAGAAAAGGCAAAAAAAATCGTCGCTACTTGAGAAATCGTTGGGGTCGGGGGCCGTGGCATAACTCAGTGAGACTCCGAGACACACGTACCTCAAACAGAGCACTCGCGAGGGTTTTCCGCCGCAGGCTATACACAGGGTGGAAAACACCCTCACCAACCACCCCTTAGCCTTTGGCTTCGATTGCTTCTATTGTTCTTCCATATTTTTCTCCCGTTGACCCTACACTGACAGACAAAATTCTATTCATATTAACTAGATGCGTCTATTTTATTTTTTTTTTAATTTAAATTAACTACATTTTTCGTGAAATCAAATTTTTCGTTTTGCATTCCATTATTGGAATTATTTATTTTAAATATATTAATTTATTCAAATCCAGATCTATTAAATATCGTCTGATAACAATTTTTTTTATTCATTCCCAATAAATCTGCCATTTGGTTTCATCGGTTCGAAAAACAATTTAGCCGAATCCACTTGAATTATCTATTTAATTAAAAAAAAATTAAATAGTATTCTCGTAGAATCAAACATTTTGCTATTCGATTGAATTAATGGTCTGTCTTTATTGCAACACACAGATCGAAGGGGTGGCGCCAGAGAAAGGGAGAAATAGGAATTATATATAAATATATGTGGGTGAGATCTGGTCCTGAGGTCGAGGGTTGCGAGTCGGCCTTGGCGGCAAAAGAGTGACAGGGGAGAAGAAAGTCAGTCAGTCCTCAAACGCGAATACGAGCAGCACGATATCGAAATGATACGATTGAACTTATTTCACAAAAAATCATTCGGTTTCTTTCCTTTTAATTGCTAACTAAACATTGGCAGTCGATTATTTCTCCCTACGCTCTCCCGGTTCCTACACATACACACACACACACACACATATATATACATAGGTTAAGTTTGAAAAATCTATATGATGATATTTCATAACACTCTCTAATTATCAAAATGATATTAACTAATTAATATAGTTTATGTGATACAAAAAATAATTACAGAAATTCATTTGGTCTCTTATGCTATATCTGCGACTAAGATGCTACAAACACTCAATAGCGTAGGTGTGGGTTCGATTGCATGTGTAGACGAAATATTTGCTTAAAAAAAAAAAAAAAATCGAAGGTCAGGGGATGACGAATTACGATACCAAGCCACTGTGGCAACTGGCATTGAAGTATTTTATTTTATTTTGAATTTATGAAATATTCTATACACTTGGAATTGCAGTCTATATTGTAACAAATCAATATTTATTCGCATCGAATAAATACTCGAGACAAATAAATATTTATTCGAATCGAATCCTATTTATCTAAATTGAATATATATAATGTATTTAAAAATTAGCTGAAACAAATGAAAAAATTGATTTGAAAGAAATAGGGTCGCAGTAGGCCCTGAGACAAGGAAAAAACCTATTTGTTTTAAATATATCCGATTTAAATTAAATATTTTTCTGGCAGTGAATCCGTGTTACTCGAATATTGCTGATTACTTTATATGGGTTTGAACAAAAAATGCAAAACAGAAATAATAAATTTAAAACAAGGAAATAACAATAAAGTAATAGAGCGAGGGAGAAAAAGATGGCAGCTCTCGAATAGTCGTCAAGGGTCGGATCAGGTATGGGACAGGTACAGAATGAGGTACGGCAGAGATCTGGGGCGGTTGCACAACGTGTTTTAACTATCCAAATTTAAGTTGGAGCCAAGTGTGTCCTCGGGTAAACGTATTACCTGGTAGAGCCTTGGCGTGTACACACGCGAGCATCGCTCGCTCGAGGACTAAACTTTTTTTCAACGGGGTGTTAGAATTGTATTTATATGCTAATGTCGGCAGGCAGTGAGTGGAAGCGTAAAAGGGAGCGACTGGGATGGAGAGATCGAGGGGGTTGGGGCCGAAGGAGAAAAAGATTGCGGAGATGCCATGAACCCGCTCGGATGTTCCTTTTCTTTCGTTTTTTTACCCACCTCCTCGCTCTTCCTCATTGGGGTGTAGGACGAAGAAACTTTTCATTCGAGAGGATTCTCGAGGAAGCCAGAGAGGGAAAGAGAGCGAGAGAGGGGGGAGTGTAGGGAGAGATTTATGCGTAATCGCGCATTGATTGAAATTGTTCAACATTTATATTCGAAGCATTGTCAATTTTTTTGTATCCCCCTGACATTTCAGGCCCTCGAAAAGGAAGTTTTTTTTTCACTTCGCTCCAAAGAATACAGACGGTGATTATATCCAACCCTCCTTAATCTCCGTAGCGTCTGGAGAATATGGTGAGTGTATATAATATCGCACGTAATTCCCTAAAGACTTAAATTCCCGCGTGTAACAAGCGCAAAACGACACGGGGAGGGTAGCGGATAGAATTAGAGGAAGCGCAAAATATTGTTCGTCATGTGAAACTAAGAGTTCTCTCTCTCTCTCTCTCTCTCTCTCTCTCTCTGTCTCTCTCTCTCTCTCTCTCTCTCTCTCTCTCTCTCTCTCTCTCTCTCTCTCTCTCTCTCTCTGCCAGAGGACAATTGGTCCTAGTGCATTAATAAATCATCACCATCATCATCATCATCTCTCTCTATCTCTCTCTTATTATTACTATTATTATTATTATTATTTTATTAGGTTATGTATTAGTTATTAGTCTTTGTTTTTAGTTTAACCGAAATTTAGTTCAAGACTTATTCTCGCATTAATTTGTTGATTGATTAAATGTCATGTATTTTGGCCCGGTACTTTTGGGGCTCTCGCCTCAGAGTACGAAATAAACGAATGTTCTCTCTCTCTCTTTCTCTCGCCCCCTTTCCCGCTCTCTCCAGCGGATCCAACATACACTGATAAGAAAGATTTTTTTCAATCAACTGAATGCATTTGGGTGATCGTTTTTCATACCAATTATTGATACCAATTCAAATTTCGATTCTCAATAAAATTGTCTTGAAGACATTTTTTTAAATTTCATTCTACAATTTCAAGGCTTTATTTCAAATATATTTATTTAAGGGAGGACATCACTGTGAGGGGCCAAAAACGTCGTTTTTCTTATTTTTGTCTACTAGATTATATATTTGGAATTTGGAAAAAAGGTATGCCATGAAGCACAGACGTTTATGTCGTGAATATTTTTTTAAAGCAATAATTAAAAAATAACGTTATTGAGGTATAGTAGTAGCGTCTTTATAGAAAATGTGGTCCAACGGCCGGATCGATAACTTGCACAATGTTGGGTCTGAAAAATAAAAAAGTTTTATAATCTATATAAATGTAATTATCGTTGTACGTAGCTTTTTGGCGAAAAAATCCACAAAATGGCGGGTGTTTAAAAAAAAGTGTAATTCTGGAAAAAAATTTACTTATATTCGGGAGCATAAAAAATACCAAACTTGAAAGAAAAAAAAACGGCCACGTACAGCCATAACTACTCCAATTGCGGAAATTTTGGGTTTTTTTGCATTGAAAATCGGACAATTATAGCGGAGTTATGATTTCGGTCAGGTCGAGAAAAGTCGTTTCGAGAAAAACACTATTGAAAGTTTTAGTATACGTATTTTTTTTAAGTATTTTTTTACTATTAGTATTTCTTTCGCATACTCTTCAATGTGTATACTTTGAGAAAAGGCAAAAAATCGGTTTTTTAACCGTCATCGTGGTGTCTCGCCTTGAAAGAAAGAATTTTCAAATATGCATTGTATTTGAGAAAATGAATTTTTCGGTTGCAAATAAAAATACAAGTAATTCGAATACAATTTTTATTCGTTCGAAATAACAATATAATTGAATCAGAGGTGTTCCTTTCCCTGCGGGCCGTATTTTGTGGGAGCATAACACGACTCATCTGAATCATTAGTAAATTACAGTGGAACTGAATAAAAATAAGTTACAAATAATGATGATACACGACGTTAAACTGGAATAAAAAAATTCGCATGAATTTAGTAAATTGAGACATTTTTTCTGACAAGTAGTGGTCGGATTTCTCGAAGTTTCATCATTAATGATTTCTTTAAACATTCGGTGACCTGTTCTTATTGTCGTTACGGAATCTTCAGAATCTTTCACACGCGTAGAGCGTTTTAAATCCGACATCGAGAGTGATTGAGTATAAAGATTATTATATGACAATGTGGTCAGCATGTAATCTCCACAAAGTGCCGTATAAAATAGACGATTTTTAGAGTTGTAATTTTTTGATAAAAGTCCATTAACTTGGCTTGAAATTTTTTCCAGTACACTAGAATCTATTTTTACTTTATTGTCGGCGAAAATCACTTATTTATTGAATATTCGGGTTTGTGAAAGGAATATCTTAAGGTACATTCACGGCAAGCAGATAAATATATTTTTTCATTAAAAAACATCTCTTATATGTTTGAATCAATAATACTACTAATTTGCCGATGAGAAATAAAAATACTAATAATTCTTATACGATGCTTATTATTCATTGCCGCGAATTTTCGAGTTCGCTAACTGCGGTCACTTCCATGCGGGAACATTGTTGCCCGGATCGCCTTCTCATCAAATCCAGAGGGCTGTATATTGCCTGTATCTTGCTCGAAGCATCTAAAACGGCACGTGCATTTACGCAACTCGAAAGATAGTGAGGCGGTAGAGAGCGCGCAAGAAAAGGAGGCAGAGAGAGAGAGAGAGAGAGAGAGAGAGAGAGAGAGAGAGAGAGAGAGAGAGAGAGAGAGAGATGGAATGGAAGCTTTGCCAAGTGAGAGAAAGCACCACACCAGGATCGATGTGCGTTTGTCCCGATCTCGTTTCGACGTTTCGTTTTAAATCGCCTCCTCGTTTCGTATGCCCTCCACCCTCCTGTGCATTTCGAGGTCCGCGCATATCGCGTCAATAAATTTTCACCGAAATAAATGGAAAATCCCGATGATTCATGTATAGCGGGGGAGAGAGAGAGAGGGTGAGAGAGAGAGAGAGAGAGAGAGAGAGAGAGAGAGAGAGAGAGAGAGAGAGGGTGAGAGAGAGAGAGAGAGAGAGAGAGAGAGAGGGAGAGGGAAGGCGAACGCAGTGGTGGTTGATGGTTTCAAAACTGCATGGCTTCGCCGTTCGCCAGACCCACCGCTGCCCCGTTCGCCAGACCCACCGCTGTCAGGAATCAAAAAACAAATAAATTAGTGACTTTAATGCGAGTGCCGGTATTACACTGCCGGCAAGAGATATGCGAGGCTGAAAAACTATTGTAGAGAAAACGTTCGGTTAATCGTTAAAAATATTGGGTGATAGAATAAGCCAGACAAATAAAACGTCATGGTCGCGATATATGAGAAAGAGAGAGGGAGAGAAAAACGACTGCAAGGGGTGGGCGGGGGGCTTCCAAAATAGCTAGCCATACGTCAGAGAGTAAAGCAGATAGACAGGACTCTCTCGACGGGAGCGTGGCCCTGGCTTCCCTCTCGGCTTAGTACATAGATCGCGAGAGGCTGAGTAAAAGAGATGGTGGCGACAAAAAAACAGTCCATTTTTATATATACATGTATACGAGAAAGAGGACGAGAGCAACGGTAAGCAGCTTCATAACCGAGGGTAAGCTAATCCTTCGGATTAAGGGCGCCAGAAGTGTCACGGCGTTTGTTGCTACTCGTAAATTGGATTGCCAAATTGTTGTATTTTTACGTAAAGCACCCTTCTCTGGATCTCACTCCGTCAATCTCAGGCTCGTTGATTTCTGTTGCCTTTTTTATTTTGAGACATAAAAATGTTGCAACGACCCAGAAGCCGTGCAGAAATGTTCTTGGGGAGTCCCCAGATCCTAGCACATCCCGGAAGGTATTCAATGGGGACGCCGCGCGTAAATCCACATTGGAATCCAAGTGGATTCCGCGCTATTTCCCGATGCACGTCGTTTGAAAAAAATTATTTAAAATTCTCAACCGGAATTTGTTGGATCTCCCAAATGAAAAATATTCTTTGGTGATCCCGTGCACAAATTTGTTGACGAGTTCCAAGATGCACCTACACCTATATGAGGATTTGTCAGGGACGCCGTACATGGGGAGTCTTCATTGGGATCCAATTGGATTCTGCGCTGTTCCCCTATGAACGCCGTTTATGAATTTTCACCACATTCGAATCGAAAATATGTGAAAAGTCACGAGAAAAATACTCGACGTGCTGGAAGATAAGGATAATTACGGCCTTGAAGTCTGCATCGTTGAAAGGCAGCGATTTTTCCGTTAATTTTTCATTTCCTTATTTTTACGCTTACCCAAAGCCTTCTTCTTTGCAAATTGAACTTGTAAATCTCTACTAACAAAGCCTAAAAACATTTAAGTGATTTTCACAGCCAAAGAAATATTCAACATCTATAAAGAATTCTTTTTCGTTGCATGCAAACTTAAACATCATGAATTTCAAAGGAGATGAATCCCGATTAGATTCCAATGTAGGTACGAGCGTGACGTTTTAGTATGGAGATCCAATGGGACGACCGATTGGATCCCTATCAGAAAGTGGGGACAAGTAAGGGATTTCAATTGGATACTTATGACAATGTCTGCAAGGGAAATCGCGGCAGAGCGGTCACCCACCCAATTATTGGCCCCTTCAACATTTCAGTTGAGCAGTTTTTGCTGCTCAGTTTTTCCCGCTTATCTTGCGGAGGGCTAATCGAAGTTTTAAGGAACGATAAACCTTTTATGATTAGTGAAAAATTCAGATTCTAAGCTTGTTCAGACCCCGGGCACTTTCCACCTTCATTATTCTTTGATTCCAGCGCAGCCGTAATTTTCCCCGCTGCATATATATATAGTAAAAAAATTCTTCCCCATCTTCGATATTTCCGCGCTCGCGAAACTTCGTTCCATCCCCTCGCCCAAAGGTGAGCGGCGTCTTTTTAGTCGGCACGGTAGATTCTTCGAGTTTTTCGCCAAGAAAATAATTTATATTACGGAATACCTTTAACCAGCAGCCCCCTCAACGGGCTTTTCGCCCGACAAAGGTACCCCTGTTCTTGCGCTTATTCCGTTCGCCCGTCGTTGGATCGCGGAATTCCTCGCTAAACGTGGAGGAGGGTCAAGGGAAAAAACACCAGGGCAGCGAGAGATAAAGAGGGAGAGAAGGAGGGAAAAAGGCAACTGTCCGAGAATGCGATATCTCTTAGGAGCTGAAGCAATTTCTCGGGAGCAATCTGGTAGACAGATTTTTATTGTGTTTACAGGCCGCCGTGGTTGGCCGGTGGCATTCGTTCTCTCTGTCATTGTGAAAGAATTTACTACCTCAACTAGACGGGTGCGATACGAACTCGCGTATTATACATTTTTCTCCTGCGTAATTAATGCCTCTCTCACCATCTCATCCGCGTCCAAGAACCTCTCTCTCTTTCTCTCTTTCGCGGTTTTATCAAGTGACTCAAGGTAGGCCGCGGTCGTAACTCGTCCTGATATTTTCAGTCCCGATGACGACGACCACACCAACTTGCGTCAATTTCACCGGAGTACGTTT
>OX101793.1:31736876-31836876 GCA_944452715.1 Ophion slaviceki | reverse complement strand
TTTCGTTGTTGCCTTTACTTTTCCTTCTTATTTCTCTTTACCCCGAGCCACTTTTACATTACCGATGTTCGTGCGATGCAAGCCCCGCGCATTGTTTTTTCTCTTCGTTACGATTCAACTCGAATGAAGGGGAGTAAACTAATTTGAGCCATAGCAGTCGAAACTTTCGGGTGTCCCGGCCCCGAGATTGAGGTCAATCTTTTAACTTTCGTTGGATTTTTTCGCGGTCGCGGAAAGTGAGTCAAAGAAAAGAGCCCGCTTTGCACGAAAAGTACGGGTAACCCAGCTTGCTGCTTGTCTACGTGTCCGCGAGTCTGCTTATGTGTGTTACAACACTGGGTGCATGTAAGACGGACGAAAGGAGAGCCGAAGAACTTTTCTGATGTGTCCAGTTCGACGGGGGCGGTTAAACTCGACCCAAACTTTTCTCGCCAAAGAACACACGTGCGAAAGACTTTGTTTTCACTACTGGCAACCTGACGTTCCTGCCTAGTTCGATCGGTTAAACTTTTTTTGCCCGTATACCCATTTTTTCTCTGATGTTCCTTCGTATATGTCCACCGCGGCAAATACGAGGGAACACGAGAGAAAAAAAATTACAAGTGTAATATCAATGACTAAATGATAAGACCCGTGCAGACATTTGTTAGGGAGTTCAGTTATGTGATACAAATCGATTTTCAAGATATACCTTTTCAAGCGATTTGTCCTGTTTTATGATGAGATTTATACTTTTTAACCTTTAAAGAGCGTTCTTCAGATGGCACTTTTTCAAATACCTAAGTTTATGTAGAAATTTATGATCACGAATTTCCAATACAAAAAATCCACGAATGAGCTTTTTTTGACCATGACAACTAGGCGTAATCCGTCAATTTCTTGGTCAATACGCAGTGGTATTGGCATAATTACCTCAAGCCATAAAACGCTCGTATACACACGTAGCAAGAGTAAACAGTTTGGACGCCTAACGGAAATGAAATTTTGGAATCCGAAATTCCTCACTTCCGTGTACCCACCCGAGGCTCTCCGCACGCGAGTTCCGCAGGATCATCCGGACTTTCCACTATTTGCGAAAGTGCCCGCGAGATTGGTCACGATGGGCCGCCTATGTATGTCCACATTTCACGTGTGTGTTTTCGCAAGTCCGGATCTATGCATCAGTGGATTTAGTGGGCTTTTATTGGTCCATCGCCCGGTGGCTCTCGAACAAAGACCGTTCGTACATGACGGCAACGAGGGATGTTGTAACAAGCCCCCCATCTCCACTTGCCCACAGTCCGGACTGGAAAGGCGGCAAGGTGAGAGACGAAAAGGCGGTAGATTCAGAGAGATAGAGAGAGAGAGAGAGAGAGAGAGAGAGAGAGAGAGAGAGAGAGAGAGAGAGAGAGAGAGAGAGGCAGAGGCAGACGATTGAGAGAGACGGAAAGTGAGCGAAAAGAGGATTGGTCAGATAGAGTGAGAGGGAAAGATCGTATACGCGTTAGTGTACACGCGCACGTGGAAAGCAACTCGCGGCGGAGTGACCGCCAGGCATCTGCTTTGGACATTCGGTGTAATTGCATTTCCAAACACACAAACGCGAGTACGCTTTCGCTGTGATGCGGCGATGTATAGAGATCCGGGCGGCACGCGCCGATCAAGGGCCGGGGGTGGGGGCGAGCAGGACGAGGATCGGGAGAGTCCGAGAGCGCTGGACGCTACGATCGTTTGCCTATACTGTTGCACTCGCGGCCGAAACGTCTGGTTGCAATAATGGAGCTTTGCGCGATCGGAATAACGCGAGGTCGCGTTACGCGGCTACTGTGCCGTTTAAACTCCGCCACCGGACGATTACCGTTAGTCGAAATTTCAATGAATATAACAAATTGAACGGCGCCCGTTGCTCGAAGGCCCAGTGAAAAAAAGTTTCGTGCACTCGCTGATTGTTTCCTTGCGAATTTATTTTGCTCTGAAAGCTGTGACCGTTTGAGGAAATTTGTTTTTTCTTTGGACAAAGCCACCTCGTCACGAGAGTCTCAATTCTTAAGATTGGGAATGCTACTTGGCTCCTAAAGATATCTCGATTAGTCTTCCCTCAAGCGCCCAAAGGCGGAATATTTCACGGAAAATTCATCGTTCGACTTTGAAATTGGGTGAAAAATAATCGTAGCTTGATGAATCATGCGACAGCTTTTGGAGCAAACGATTGCAAAGAGAATGCGATGAACGGAATTTTAGATTGAAAGGGGAAATAAATGAGCGGCGATTGAGTGAAAGAACTTATTTTTGGCCGAGATGTAAAAAAAGATGGATTTTTTTCTTTTTTTTTTTACAAGTCCCTATCTGTATATTTTTCACCCCCTGAATATGAATTGATCATTAATTCCCCCCCAAACCTGTAATTTATACACGGAGAAAACGGGAGCCTCGAAGTTTAGAATTAATACTATGCTTCTAAAAAAAATATCATTAAATATCAAAAAGTATTGAATGGAAGATAAAAATTGTAATTATGGTATAGTAATAATGAAGAAATTTAAATTTCAACCTACGATATGGCACGTAAACTGATACAAATAATACACTCTATTCGGCATATTGTGATTGTTTGTAGTATTCAAAATATATTTTGCCCACGTGAATGGAACAATTAGTTTCCAGTATTCTACAAAATTACGGTATAAAGAGTCACATTTTACTAATAACTTCGTAATATTTTTCGCTATACGCCGAACATTTATGCTATGCGTATAGTGAAATCCATATGAAAATATAACTTGCGCCTATGCGAGAATAGTTTCAAATGTAATATGCACGCATTATGATACGTGCATATTACATTTAAAACTATTCTCGCATAGGCGCGAGTCCTATAGGACTTTATATTTTTACTATACAGCATATATGCTGTATAGTAAAAATATACAGATATATATATATATAAGTTTAAGTTTCAAAAGTATATAGCATGTTATTCGATAAACCTCTTTAATTGTCACAATGATATTAACTAATTGATATAGTTTATGTGATACAACAAATAATTATAGGAATTCATCTGGTCTCTTATGCCATATCTGGGACCAAGATAATACAAGCACTCGATAGCATAGGGGCCGCGTGCCTAGCTTTGGGTAGGTAGGTACGCGGTTCGAGTCCCATATAGGCGAAATATTTTCTTCGAACAAAAACATTTCAGCAGGCCAGGGAATGACGAATTATGATAAAAAATCATTGTAGTGGAACTCTAAATTAAATGGTTCATTCCGTTTGGATTTTTGAAATATTAAATGCATTTCTTTCTGATCAGGCATCCTGATAGGGGCCTGATCAGGCAACCAGGTCAGGCCGACATGTGACATAACGTTACATTTCCTAGTAGGGCCCTTTCAGGCTGCCTTATTAGTGCCCTACCAGGGTAGTCAGGCAACCCAGGGTAGTTGGGCAATCGGGCCCAAATCAGGGCCCGATCTAAAATTTCTACGCGGGTCTCTATTCGAAACACCACTCGAACTGCCTCCCGCTCGATGGGCGCGCATCTACACGGCTAAACGATCACTGATCCAAGTGCAGGCTCCACCGACCTGTCATTCAACGTGGCGCACCGTCCAAGCATCACATCGACCCTCCTTCTCATCTTTTGTCGTCTGCAAGTTCACTAACAAGTCCGCATCGTCCGTATTTCGGAGTCGGAGCACAATATGAACGCAACCATGTAAATCACGGGGACGTCCGTAACATTCTGTCTTGCTGCACACTTTCTCATATCTCTCGATGACTGGGCTATCCTCGCGAATGCGTCCTCGGAGAAATAAAATAATAATAATAATAATAATAATTTCGCCGTGAGAGAAACTGAATAACATGGAGACCTGTTAATTGTCCATGCTGATTGTGCGGTTGGAATGGTCGCGGGTATAAAATCGAGCTTGTGTACGGATATCTGTATCCGACAGTGGGTTAAAAATACTACTTGGTCATGCAGTATAGAAACGACGCCACTCTCTCACCCTCCCTCCCTCTCTCTCTCTCTCTCTCTCTCTCTCTCTCTCTCTCTCTCTCTCTCTCTCTCTCTCTCTCTCTCTCTCGCTCTCTCTCTGACTACATTTTCTCTGCTTTTTGCTGCAATGAAACTCCCGCCCGAGAGCCTGTGTTTTTGTTATTTATATATATATATATATATATATATATATATATATATATATATATACGCGCGCGCGTGTGTGCATATATGTATATATGTGGAGGCGTATGACGCCACTCCGATAAAATAACGAAAAAATTGAGTTGATCAAATGTACGTGGTCGAATGTCGAACGCAGATGATAACCCGAAGCCCGTGACATGTCAACGGAAAGCTTCGTATGACGAATTAATCAATTAAAAATAGATCACATGGACGAAGCTTATACTCTCAATACCGGTCGTTCGCTCAATTGGTTAAAAAATATTTTTACACTGTTGAACGAATCGCAATACATAACAATTGCTTCTCTCTGTATAGCAATTTTCCCCATCTAGGTTCCTTTTGTCATCGGATTAGGTATTGAAGTTTGCATCGTTCGGATGCAACGAAAATTCATGGCCATATTTTTATTTTCTGATTTTCGTCATGATACCAAATCGTTTTGCAAGTTTCAATTGCAGATCTTCCGAAAAGCTTTAAAAAATGGCGGAGGTTTTTGCAAAGATGCAAGGGAAAATTCTGCCAAAAGAAATTTGAAAAAGTTTTTTTTTAATCGTGGCACTGTAACGTTGCAGCGGAAGATTCTGCCAAAAGAAATTTGAAAAAGTACAAAAACGTTTCTTATTATGCAAAATCATATATTGCAAATTCAGCTTGTAGAACGCTAAATAACAATCCTAAAAAATGTTGGCTTTTTATTTTCCTAGTTTAAATGTGCCACAAAGAAAATTGGGCATATTTTCAACGATGGAAACTTCGTCTTCTTTTGCCGTACACGTTTCCATGCCACCGAGCTACGAAACTCCTCTTTACTCGTAGGTCCCCGCAAGTGTTCGAATTTTTCGTCGCACTTGCGTCAATTGGGGAACATATTGTCACATTGTTGGGGGCACAAAGGACTCGACGCTTGCTCGCTCGGATTTTGCAATGCACGCGGGCACCTCGAGGGCGACGACAACGTGGCCTAGCTTGAGACACACACGCGATAATGCGTGCGTGCCTACGGCCGACTGAGAGTCGCGGGGCTCAACGCGAAACGAGTTCGCGTTATCGTGTATACCTAAGAATAACACATGCCGAGCACGCTCGCCGAAGACGAATTACCTTGTAGACGCGTTCAGATATTATTACGCTGCAATCTTGCTATCATGCATCGCTGTATTGTTTTTTTATTTAATTTTTTTCCCCCTGCATACGTCGCTAAGCGAGACGCAATACGACAGGACAAAAAAGGAGCCGGAGTACACTCGATACTTTGGCGGTTGATCTCTTGTTCTTTTTGTTCTGTTTTTCTACTTTGGACAAATTTCAATTTTGTAGCCGTGGCAATTTTACCGGAAGGCACAAATATGGAGCGCATCGAGCGCGGAAGTTGGTGTGGTTGCTGAACATCTCGGAATGGCCAACGGACGAAAGAAGATGTCGTTGAAGTTTGCTACGTTGGAAGGCAACGATAATTTTTTCATCAAATTCATTTTCATCATTATCCAAAGTGACTTTTTTGCAATTCGAGGCTGCGATTTTCACAGCCTAAGAGGGCAAAAAAATTTGAGCAATTAAAAATAACCAATTTTCGTTGCATTTTAAGGATGCGAACTTGAACGTCATGTAAGAAGGTCAATTGGCTACTCGGGGGTCTCTCTTACTTCCTAATCCTCCTGGAGCGAAAAGCTCCCGGACGGTCAAACCGTCCACAATAGAGCTTCGACGGAATATGTGTGCTGCAGGATATTGGATCGGAAAGATCAGGCTTTCTCTTCTGCTCTTAATGGTAGCAAGAAGTGGCGGACGTGCGCGGAATTTCTGATTGGCAGCAACAACCAGAAATTGCAGCACCAATATAGCACACGCCATTTTTTCTCTCACCACAATTCGTTTCGTTTCTTTTTTTTTTGTTTCCCTTCCGCCTTTTCGATAACGAAGATCTGGTTCCGCCGTGACTCCTGTTTCCCGACCCTCGTCGCCCGATCGTTCATCGAGGGTCGAAAATGAGCACGGCGCGCACTTGCTCGATGATTGCATCCCTCCGGCGAAAATGGGGACACGCTTTGGTGCAAAGGGGATAACGAAAAAGAGGAGGAGGAGAAACTGGAGTGAACCGTATGTGGGTGTGTTTGTGTGTGTATATATATATAAAATGTAATTGCACGTACTCCGTGGCTTAGGTGAGATTCATGAAGCTAATTATCTGAGCTTAGGCCTTAATGGATCGTGGAAAGTCCAGACGGGCTGCGAAATGTTTTGCGTTAGCGGCCAGCTGTGTGACGAAAAAAAAATCACGTACGTAGTTCATTTTGTACGCCGCAAATCTTCGCGTGGTTTCGTAGATTCGAAGCGTTTTCAGCTATTGAACATTCCCGCAAGGCGGGACACCTCGCGTAAAAAAATCAATTTTTGTATTTTCTCGAAGTATACAAACTCAAGAATATGTAAAAAAAATATCATGTTCTAATATTGAAAATTTACCAAGTTACAGACGATTTATCGAGAGCAGGTAGCGCAACTATTTACGTATACCAAAACTTTCAAACGCGCTTTTTTCGAAATGACCTTTCTCGACCTGACCGGAATCATAACTCATGATTGTTTGTTTTTCAATTTTTGTTAAACCAACATTTCTGTCGGTGCAGTAGCTATCGCTGCGAGTTCGATCTCTCGCAGCAGCGTACTTAACAGTAGCTAAGGTTGCGAGCTCGATCACCAGTTTCGATGAAATTTGGCATGCTTGTAGAATGGGTAAAAATAGGTGACACGTATTTTTTTATATCTGAGGAACCCGTTTTCTAAGGGTGAAACGCATCCTCGAAAATTGAGGTGTTTTTCGTTTTTTGTCGATAACGTTTTACGGTTCGAGATATGAACAAATTTCAAATGGCAACAATGTTTATTTTTTCGTGTACTATACATTGGAGATGAGAACGATGACGTTATCGACGGAAAACGAAAAACACCCCTATTTTCGAGGGTGTGTTTCACCACTTGAAAATCGGGTTCCGCAGATATAAAAAAAAAACGTGTCGCCTATTCGTACCCCATTCTACAAGCATGACAAATTTCATCGAAATCGGAGAGATCGACCTCGCAACCTCTGCTCGTGAGTGATTTAACAGTTTTTTAATCAGTATATTAAGGGGTTAGGCCACTCTAAAAGCCGAAAAAATAGGCTTTTTGGGGATTTTTTTTCAGAAAAACTACAAAATAAATCGAGATTACAAAGAAGTGGGTTTATCACACATATCAATCACTGTATACGATCATTTTTTTTGAAGCTATTAGTTTCAAAATGGCGGCTGTTCAGCGTTTATATCAAAACTGCATTTTTTAAGTTGGCCGGAAACATAACTGACAATTTTCAACCGATTCACTTGAAATGTTGAATATATCTTGAAAAATACATAGTCTATAGAAGTACGTAGGGTTTCTCTCTATCGCATTGTTAATTTGTTATTAACAATTATCTGACGATTTTTTTAGGAAAATTTTTCACTTTCTAAAAATTTGCCTAAAAAAATCGTTAATAACAAATGAACTATGCAATATAAAAAAAATCCTACGTACTTCCGTAGGCAATGTATTTTTCAAGATATATTCAACATTTCAAGTGAATCGGTTGAAAATTGTCTGAGTTGTGTTTCCGGCCAACTTCAAAAATGCAGTTTTGAGATAAACGCTGCACAGCCGCCATTTTAAAATTAATCGCTTCAAAAATTTATTGTATACAGTCACTGATAAGTATGATAAACACCCTTTTTGTAATCTCGATTTATTTTGTAGTTTTTCTGAAAAAAATCCTCAAAAAGCCTATTTTTCAGCCTCTAGAGTGGCCTAAGGCCTTAAGGCCTTGTAGCGCAAAAAAAGGCCTTGTTCATGAATTTTTTTAAAGAAAACTACAAAACTTTTTTAATCGATCAATATACCATCTTAAAGAACACATCTTGAAGAACTTTCAGTAATTTTTTTATTGAAAAACATGCGGATGGATTTAGTCAAATATAAGTATATACTAGTCTTTAATCGAAGGATTTTAAAAAATATTAATTTTTCACAAAATGGCGGACAGTCAAAGTTAATGGTTCGATTTTAACGAAAAAAATATAAGTATATACTAGTCTTTAATCGAAGGATTTTAAAAAACATTCATTTTTCACAAAATGGCGGACAGTCAAAGTTAATGGTTCGATTTTAACGAAAAAAATCGAACGATTGAAGACTACATTTTTATGTATTAATTAAGCCTGCAAAATTTCAAGAAGATCGGTTCATTAGTGTTCGAGTAATCTTGGTCACCGACTTCAGAAATGCCATTTTGAGAAAAACGCGTTTAAAGTTTCAATTTCAGTTTACACGAAGAAAATATTTTTTTTTGTAAACTTACATAGAGTCATCTATTCCGGGCCCATATGGAAGTATGGGCCCGGATACTTATACTTCAAAAAAATGCAACAAAAAAATCGATTTTTTCAAAATCGCAAGTGGGGGTAACCCCTTAAGACAATTGCGTCATTAGTGTCATAATGTACTAAGTTTTATGACAGTTTTTCATAACATTTTTAACATTTTTTCACACCATTTCATGCGTCAAATTGCCATTCAGCGATAAGCATAGGCATCTCCCTCTGTTAGAAAGTGTTTGTTCAATTATAAGTATTATAGAAGCGGTGTAGACGATCGATTCAACCTTTGGAGGGTGAATTCAGTGCATGACAAAGAATTTACTGTATACATTTCAATCAAATGGCATCGTATCGTTAATTGTCCCGAAACTCCTCAATTTGCTATCTTCAGAGATCATCACAGTGTGAAATTTAAAAAATAGATTTTTTTTGCATTATGCGACAGTATAGACGGTTATAAACATGGATCTGGCATTGCCGATTGATCGTGAGTAAACAACTTATATGAAAATTCCGCACTCGAAACTTCAAACACATTTTTCTCGAAATGTCGTTTTTCAAAACTGTGTACACTCTCAAAGGAAGAATTTTCAAGCTATCTGTCTCAATTTTCCACACAACATTCTCCATGCAATTCTTTATCTTGCTATGGAAGCTCTTTTTTAATATTCACTTTTTGTTAACGAAAAACTGGCGAAAAAATAAGCTAAATTCGATACTTTTTTTCAAACCGCCGCCATTTTGTCGCTTTTAATTTTTTAAAAACCTTCATAGCTAGATAGCGGCGTTCATACTGATTAATAAACTTTTTACTAATTTCGTTTTAGATAATATTTACGGCCACAACCGTGTACACCGTGAAAACGCCTTTTTATTCAAAGACAATTTCAACTGTTAAAAAAATGTAAAAATAAAAATAAACCTTTAAAAAATTATTTTCTGTTCTTCACGAGTGTCTTGATACGACATAAAAAAATCAGGCTGATTAGCGTATTTTAACCTTCGAAAAAAAATCGCGAAAATCAGCTATTTTTCGACACGTTTGACTGTATTGATCCCTCAATTCCCCCCACCCCCTCCCGGAATTAAAGGTCCTCCACTCCCGCGGCATAACGTACACGTAAAATTGTGTATGTGTGTTTTTGTACGTCTACAATCGCCGCGAAACGAAGCTCATTTGTTACGGTATATTCGCGAGACAGAAGAAATTGCTTGCGTCTCTTCGAAGCTCAGATTGTGAACGCGTGTACGTTTTGCTATTCCGGGATGCACCCTGGCGCGTGAAACGTCCTCACGATATTCCTGATGAAAGGGCCCGACTAGAGTGCCGTGGCGCGACCACGCGGGGGGCGGGGGTAAAATTACGAAGATACGGCAAGCACAGGATGTTGAGTCCATGTGTATCCTCGCTTCTCTTCCCATACCACCACTCGCCTGACTACTGTATATTAAGGGTTACGTTTGTGGCCACCTCTGTGGGAATTGCCTCGTCTCGTTCTCAACCACCCTCCCACCTTCAACCCCTAGCGCGAATCTTCTCTTTCCATCCTTAATGTACTCGATGGGCTTAATAATCAGGAATACGAGAAATTACGGGGTGTACGCGGAAAAACGAAGTCCTCGTTACTGCAGCACGGACTGGAATATTATACATACACGTTGAGCAAAACCATTCGTTTTTTTTTTAGAGTTTTAGTACTAAAGCCACTCCGGCTCGTTTAAAAAAGAGTAATTTTGAGATTTTTTTCAATGAGGACAATCTAAGCAATTAAAAATTTAAATCGAAAACTTTATTGTACATAGTTTTAAGTAGACAACATTTTTTGTTGTACTTTTCTAACTGGAAATGGCAACGTGAAGTTCTAGGACCGCAGAGTACCTCTTGTGCAAAGTGTTCCGCGGTCGGAAAGATTTCTGCTGTAGTTTTCAACCTAGAAGAAGAAACCATAAAAATCTTTAAATTGTGTACAAAAAGCTATAGCACTGCGTAAGGAATTTAGAAAATACCTTTTTTCAAAATTACCATTAAAAAAAGGTATTCATGCAAAAAAAGTTTTCATGCAAAGGTAGCATGCAAAAAGGTATTCATGCATAAGGTAGCATGCAAAAAAAGTTTAATCTCCAACAACCGTGCAGATTTGCATGAAAACTTTAATTTTTGAGCACAAAATCACGAGAGGAATTGATTATAAAAATAAACGTTATTAACCAATCGGAAATTCCGTATGCAGTTCCATGGAGAATGCGTATCTGAGAAGATACGTTCAAAATTCCAAGCCAATCAGTGCAGATTTGGCTGAGTTACGTTTCCGGCCGGTTTAAAAAACATAGTTTCGAAAAAACGCGTTCAAAGTTTGAACGAACATTTGGCAATAGAAATGTTCGATTTACCTTTAATGTGCTATGCTAGCACCATACATTTGATTTTTCAAATGGACATTGTCATCTTCCTTTTCTTTTTTGAAAGTTTCAAAATCGAACAGTGGATTTACCCGTAAATCAAATATGGTCAAATGATTGGACAACAGCTGGTGCCACGTTAAAATTGAGCTATTTTTTTACCACGCTTTGCAATGGGAATGGAAAAAAATCAACTTCTTTTCGTTCTCAAACGTTAGCAGATTTTAATTGTAAAAGATCGTTGTTTTTCATTTTAGTCCATGTATAATGCATAAAATATTAATTTTTTTTATCAAAATTACGTAATAGTTACCCTTAATCTTTGACATAAGTTGCATTTCAATACCTTGTCAAAGAAACCCCACACTCGAGGTTACTATGACATTTTTTTTTAAATATAAGATTGTGGGGGATGGCTTGACTTTCTTATACATTTCATAGCCAAAAGACACATATTAGAGCAAAAAAGTTGGAGTTTAGGATGTTAAAAAAAGGTTACCTATAAAAACCTTCCAAAACCTTTTCATAGTAGGCCCATTTTACGGTACCATCCGGGTCCAAATTGTTTGTCAACGTACGAAAATAAAAAAAACAATCAGGAATATTACGATTTTACCATACGACTCTCTCTCTCTCTCTTTGTTTCTCTCTCAAAAGTAAAATAAACCAAAGAAAATAATCAAATTTGCTATACGCCCTTCATCCCAGCATTTATTTTACCAAAGTGTCTTCGCTCCCACGTTGATTTTTTTCCCACAATAATTGGCTATTCGGTACTGGACCACGTGTCGCGTGCGGCCAACTATGAAAATTACACGGTGTCATGTTTGCGGCGACGCGCCAGTTCATCATTGGGCCCATGAACGTTCGAGTATCAATATTTGATTTTTTATTTGGCCAACAGAGAAGAAGCAGCGGAAAAAAGACCTTGATGAGGTGGTCGATTCAAACAACCCTTCCCTCGTATTTCCGCACCCTCTCGCAGCCGATGTGTCTACCCTCTGCTACTGTATAGCGATATTTTGGTTTTGCGCCTCTGGCTCTCACCGCGCGCTCTTTCATACGTGGATCCTCTCGACGTTTCATCGCCGGCACGTGACCGTATAATTTCGTGATTTCAGGGATGAATAAAGCCCTGATTGGTAGATGCGGGAGTACGCGGGGCTAACACGCGTCTCGCGATATGACGACGATGCTGCTCGAGTACATTATTTTGGCTTTTTTTTGCTCTTTAGAATTCACTATTTTTCAGCCGTGCGTATTGCGTTCACGTGCGTGCGAGAGGCCTACCACGCTGTACATTTAATATGTCTCGTAGCTTGCCCGGAATGAGCAAGGAGCGTCAAACAGTTCGACTGTTATGCTTGTCCCAACGTTTTATCATCCCTTCGTCTACTTGGAGCCGAAGAAACAGGTCGATTCTCAATATTTTTTCTGGTGGAAATATTGCCATTGCGAGGCTGGGATTACACACAGAATTAATACATAGCCTTGCGAGGGTTGAGTTTTTTTTGTAGCAAAATTATTGATAAACTATGGACTTATTGTTATTTAAACAACATTTCGCAGTCACTGCATGGCCTACCAGTGAACGCGGTTCTAGCAACTAGTGTAATCTCAAATGAAAAATTAAAAAATGTCCTCTTAGTATAATAATAGAACTTTCACGCGACCGGAATAGTATGTGACTTTAAAAAAAATGAGAAATATGGCAAGCTGTATACAAAAAATTCTATTTTTGGCCCAAAAAAACAGCTTGAATAATTTGTCGTTGACAGATGAATAAACGTATCAATCATCCGGTTATACGAAAGAAAATGTTATAAAGTATGCTCTATCGAAATTCAAAGTCAATCGGACGAATAGATTTTGAGATGCGACTTATACGTTTTATATTGGGTCTAAAATTTGCAACGTTGCAACCAAATTTATTTTGTCCCCTCAATTTTTGAATTTCAAGTGCACTATGGCACATTCTGCTTCTGCACATAAAAGAGCGTACAAAACATTTTGAGGGATTTCGACAAACAGAACCTACCCTCAACAGGGGGTGAAAGTTCACAAAAATCGTATTTCCCAGACTATAAAGATTGGCATTTTTTTATTATCGCTGTTATAAGCAATCGGACCCTAAACAAGGCCGCAAAAAAATTTGAACAATGTTCGTTCCCCGGAACCCACCCTTATCGGGAGGTGAATGAAACATTTGTAGAAAAACGCAAAAGAACCAAGGATAAATACTCATGCTTTCATTTTTTCCCAATGGAGACATTGGAAATATTGAGGCCTCAATGATCTTGACTACAGAGACAATAGGTTACTATGGAGTCCATCCTCTCGAATGTCTCCAAATTCTCGGCCACACACACGCACGCACGCACGCACCCGCACACAACGGGACAATAAAGCTCAAACGCCCCCCGTTCAATTCGATTGTTTGACAAATTCGATTGTCGACCGCGAGCACGCTCTCCATGGTTCACGTACATACCCAAACACACCCTTTTCGCGGGCCCCACCGCGCACTATGTGCGGTTGATTAGCGCCTATTTTGCGTGAAACTCTCGTCACTCGCCCTCTGTTTCAATCCCATTTTGTCGTAATTCCCGGCTCGTGTACCACCGATATCCCACAACACACACATACGCACACACACCCACTCAGCCCCACTCGTACACTTATTCGCGCGTCTAACCGTAACCGTGTCAGGGTGGGCGCTGCGCGGCGGGGATTGAAAAAAAACAGCCGGTTTATAAAAATTCCGTCACTCCTTAGGATGATAAGAAAATTCATTTATTCCGATCACCGGACGCGTCATCGGATCTTCCGATTCAATTCCGGCTGAATAGCTTTACGTTCTGATAAATTAGCGACTCCCTTTCCACGTCCGGCCCTCCCTTTTTTCTTCCCTTCATTACCTTTCGAGCCGTCGTCGTCGTCCAAGGAACGATGGAAGGGGGAAGTGGAAACTTTATCGATTTTCGATTGCTCACGTAAAAGGAAGGAGTGAGAGTGAGAGAGTGGAAGAGGAAGAGAAATGAGACAAGACTATCGCGAGGGTCGCGACTCTATTCGTTCATTAACTTAGCCCGATGCTTCTTTAACTATATAGCGAGGAGGCGGCGTAAATCAAGAAATGGGGTTGTTACGGCGAGCCAACGCCCAGGCAAGAGTTCGTATCCAGTTGGATTAGGATGTCCTCGTGCAATCGCGCCTCTCGCGCACTGCTCTCCATACGAATCTCGGTTGTACGGGCCTTCTTCGACTTTTTCGCCTTCTTTGTATTCCCCGGCTCTTGCCCTCATTCCACTATCACGGACTCACGTATATGGCTATGGAAAAAGGTGATTTTAAGGCATTTTCGACTTCGAGGACCGTCCTCATAGTGGCCACATGGCCCCATACTCGACACTACGCAAGGCCGAGTATCTTCGAAGTGACCATTTCCTAAATGGAAGCAATTGGATACGAGAGTCACTTCAAAGACCGTCCGGGGCTGGAAATCAGCGTTTCGTTAGAAAAAATGTAAATACCGTCCTCCAAAGCAGCCAGAAGTGCTCGAATTCAACGTTGCATCGAGACAGAAACGAGTTCAAAATATCTCTGCTCCGTGTATTTGTAAAAACATATACATACGGTGGATCCATCGCTTGGGGGTGTACACCCTCCTTTCGATTTCAATTTAAATCGAATCATTCGGGGCGTGGTGGAGATGGAGAAAGAACTCGGTTCTCCAGCTCTCGGGGAGCAGCCCCTCTCGTCACCGCGCTAGGGTACTCTGCCCCTCCTTGTGTGTTCCTTCGTCCTTCAACTCTCGTACTCTGCGGTCCTGTGTACTCCTCCACTCCAGCTCGCCTCGTTTCCTCATTTAATATTCAGAGTGGCGCGCCTCGCTCGCACAGCGAGAGAGGGTCCTGGGTGCTTCCATCGCGTTGGTCGGATGGCTGGCTAATGAAGAATGACTCCCGGAGACTCATTCCCGTCGTCGACGTCTCGCTCCTCCAGAAGTCAGGAGTCTCTCGCACCTCTTGGCTGTGGGATTCTTCCCAACCGCCCTCATACCCTTCCGCCATGCTCTGCAAGGAAAGCCCTCCTGACAACATGCGATTCCCTTGGTCCTTTTGTTCGTCAAGGGGACGAGTCAACTCGACCCCTGCTGCTGCTGCTGCTGCTGTTGCTCGTTCTGGCATACTTATTCCATTAGCCTCGGTATTAACCCCCAAACTTTTGTCTCAACGTTATGACTAATTCGCCCACGGTAGGTGCTGGATCGTTGGAGGAAAATGGATTGGTGAACATCAGGAATCATGCAGGGGGTCCGCCTTGGATGGTGGATGAATTCCTCCAGGACGGAGCCTGCGCCCATATGATCATAGAAGGCGAGGCATAAAAGATTATCTTGGATTGGAAGCACGAGCATCCCTGGAGGCAGCGATTGAAGACAGTTTCGGACTCTTTCTACATTTCCGGTACACATACTTCCGTCTTCCCTTCGGGCTGATAGACCGTGGAGATTCCTATCAGAACCGACCTTCCTTCTTTTTTCTCGCCGAAGCAGGCGATGTACATTTGATATCTCTACAGTGGGTTGCCAAAATAGTATTCATACCGTATCAGTGTCACCAACGTATTGGATAGCGGCTGCATATACATAGACGGCGCTACCCCTTTCTCATGGTTGCATATCCCGGGTTGTCTGATCCTCTCTAGCGGTCTCTCTCTCTCTCTCTCTCTCTCCCAAGCTACAGCGGGCTCATCCGCCTAGGTACTTGTCTCTCCTCTCGCTCTTGTTCGTCGGCTCATGTGTCTGCTCAATTGACTGTGTACGCTATAGTATGTTGAGGGATGCGTTCCTCATGGTATCTATAGACTGAGTGTCTTCCCCTATCCCCCCTCTTTCTCTCTTCTCCCTTTATGTGTGTGTATATATATATGTATTCGCAAAGGTATATTGCGTACAGAGGGTGAATGTAGGAACATTGCGGGAGCATCAGCGAGAGGATACGGAGATGGCCCAGAGGCAATGGGAAACAGGACGGTTGTTTCCCACGACGAGTGAAGGACGAAGCGGCGTCCCGTCGACCCTGGGGCTGTCATACTAGGGGGATCGTTCGGGACAGTCTGTTCTCTCTCTCTCTCTCTCTCTCTCTCTCTCTCTCTCTCTTTCCCTGTATCATCCCCCATTCGGGTGTATATTCCCGGTATGCTCGATGCCTCACGGCTCCTGGTCGCCCACTCTCCTTTCTCTCTACCCAGGCCTGTATCGCGTTGTCTACCAATTAACGCTATTCAGTGTGCCCCTACGTGAACACATGGAGACTATATATATATATATATATATATATATGTATGTATGTATGTATGTATGTATGTATGTATGTATAAGTGTGTGTGTGTGTGTGTTTATATGGAAAAGAGAGAGAGGAAGAGAACCAAATATACTCTAAGGCTTAATAATGTAACCCTACACATATATGTGCGCACACGGTGGCACGAATATTCAACCGGGTTACTGAAAAAACAACAACAAAAATTAGACCGGGTTCTGGCAGGGTCAACAGGGTGGCCGGTAAAGTATTATAGTACTGAAGTTTGCATCGTTGCAATGAACAAAAGTTTTATTTGATATTTTTCATTCCCTTATTTTTATTGTCATACAAAATATTTTTTGCAGATTTCTACCGTGAATCTCGGCAAAAGTATCTCAAAAAAAATGGCTAACGTTTTTTCGTAGGCGAATACCGCCAAAAGAAATTTGAAGAAATGGATAATATTAATGTTCATTGTATTGCAACGATGCAAACTTCAAGATCATCGTAAAGCAACGTCCGAAAAGAAAATCTAGATGTCTCTTGTCAATACCTAACCGAACTACCTCCACAAATGTTCTACGATCTTTTTTATTTTTAGAGAGCATTTTTTTTATTTTTCATTTTCCCCACAGCACGGTTTGTTTTCTCTTTTGTGTATGTACTTTCCGCTTAGAAGACTTCAAAAGCAATTGCACGTCATTCCGACTGGTACAAGTGTTTTTTTTTAATCATCTAAACTTTAGTGAACGATCCTCCGAAACCTATTTAAAAACTTTTTATCAACATCTAAGCCATTTACGTTATTATATTTATTTATTCATTGCTCAACATTGCACTTGATATACAAAAGAAAAAGTATTTTTTTTCTCGGGGGCTGATTCGGATAGTTATTGATACGAGGCATCGGGATCTCCGTTTGACTGTCGCTTTTCGGTTCACCCTGTATACACACAAGAGCCCAATCGGCTCTCGTATATTCCTCGTTCTTTTCTTGTCTTCAGCCACGAGTCGCCTCCGTTTGACAAGATCCCAAATATATAGTTGAGGATTGGGCGCGTTAAACGAGGGAGGAGCGAGTGGAGCTTGTTAACGAGTCTATCGATGCCGTCGTATCACGTTGCCAACTTCTTCGGGGCAACTTCATTATATTCCTTCGAAGAGATGCGATATAAACGAAGGCAAGACTGCGCGACCTCCTACATGTATACCTTCCCGGCGCATAAGTCTCCTTTGAACTCTCCGAGGGTGCGCGCCAAAAGCTCAGAAGAAGCGCGGGAGCAGAGCACAAAACGCCCTAAGCTGACGCTTACCATTTGGCGGCTGTGGCGCTCCGCGGTCTTTGACTTTGGTTCCGTAGCGTCAGCGCGATGGGAAAAAAGAAGCGCGGGGCGGGGGAGGAGGAGTCTCGTCGTTATGATTTTAACAGCTTCTACGCGCGGCCGATGTTCCTTCGACGTCAAATGGAAAAACGAATAATGCAAACACACGAAGCTCTACTCTAGCCGTTTGTGACAAGTGAAAAGAGCCGACAGGTCGCGCGCCCTCGTTTCCCATCTCTCTTTCTCTCGCTCTCTCTTGGTCTCTTCTTCTTCTCTGCCCGCCCCGATCCGGCCTCGACGGCCCCAAGGGGACTACAAACACGTCACGAGACACGTTAACGTCATCAGTCTCCCAAAATAAACCACCCTGAATATCTCATTGTATCGCGCCGTCGGGAGAGAAAGAGAGAGAGGGCCGAGACGAGAGTGCAAAAGGTCACACGTCGGGTGTCTGTTACTCCCGTTTCGCTGCTCACATCACCGAAATATCTGCGTCTGTATTCCCGCGATCGAAACGTGCTAGCCGAACATTCGTGATGTTCAACAATGGATCGATACGCGAGAAGGCTGGGACTATTGGCTTTGCCGGTCGGAAACATCCCTCAGGAAAGATTGTCTCTTATCAGTGTCAGCTTATCATCGACGTTGGTGGACGCGCGAGAAGCTGCGGCGATCTCGCGCGTTTCAAGCAGCTTGGGTCGACACTCGGATGGGTGACCGCCTGGTTAATCATTTTCGGCTGTTCATCGTTGTTATCATTTTCGGCTGTTGACCGCAGCTAGAAATCGGCACAGCAGCGGCCATTGAGAAACGGCTCGGTGTGCAACACCTTGTGGCGGTTTACGCAGAAACTGCACAGTGGGAAGTGATGACACTTTGCGGTAAAGAGTTGGATGTCACCAACGAGATGATCCGAAAAATGTAACGCTTGTCATTGGCAAACTGTACAAATTGATCGCGATTCTTGACACTAGATCGCAATGCAAATGCAAATCGTCAAAGCGCTGGAGAGCAAACGCCCACCCCCGAATGACATCGCAACGAGATAACAGCCTTTGGGCGCACGCGAACCTCGTCCCTTGTAGCCAGATTGGAGAAAAGCTTCATTGGGGGTGAGAGCAGGATGACGCGAAGATGAGAACCGTAGCCGCAGACGATCTAACGAGCGTTTCGCGTGGTCCAGCGATCAGAGAGAAAGAGAGAAGGGGAGAGAAGGGGAGAGAGAGAGAGAGAGAGAGAGAGAGAGAGAGAGAGAGAGAGAGAGAGAGAGAGAGAGACACGAGCATCAGTTTCCCCGATAGCTCAAGGCTGGGTATATATGTGGGCTATTCCAGCTCAACTCAGACAATCTTTTCCCTCACTATCGTTGATTATGGATTTTCATAGTGGGAAACCTCACTCCTAGTGTCGAAAAACACCTAATTGTTTTCTATTTTCTTTCTCACTCCTTGCTTTTCTGTGGCTGCAATAAATAAAAAATTCCACTCGGGGCGCTTTTTAAATTCTTAAACATTTTAGATATATTTCAGATCTGTTTTGTGCATTTTTTACTGAAGCTCAACTTGTGCATCCGATGTTTACTATTTTTTTGTTGAAATTTCGATTTTGGGGTCGATTATTCGACAGCTTGAAAGTCAGAAGAGTATTTTACCGGTCTTGCGAGTAAATAAAATCTTCGAAAATATGGTTTTAAATGAAATCCAATTGGAGTGGAATGTATTCCGGTCTGAATTCTTTTTTAATCATTCCACATCCTATTTTTGCTATTTTATCTATGCTGACGTATCTAGTCCCTCTTCTCTCTCTCTCTCTCTCTCTCTCTCTCTCTCTCTCTCTCTCTCTCTCTCCCTTCCTCTCTCTTTCATTGTGCTAGTATTTTTAATTTACCCGAACGAAAAAGCCTTCGATTCATATTTTTGACTGAACCCAATTCTTCCCCGAGCCTTATAAATGTTGCATACAGTCTTTCTATTTCGGAAACACACGCTTTCCTCATTTTGTAAGTTCATTTCACTTGCAAGACCGAAAAATCATCTTCTGACTTCCAAACTGTTGAATAATCATACCCAAAATCGAAATTTTAAAAATGAATAGTAAATATCAGAAGCACAAGTTAAGCTTTGGTAAAAAAATGCCCAAAACAGGTCTGAAACGTATGTCAATTTTCTCAAAATTTGAAAAACCGGCGCGTACGGACTTTATTGCAGCCGCAGTAGGGCAACGGGTGGAGGGGGGGTATTGAAAACAATTAGGCATTTTTTACAGCAGGAGTGAGGTTTTTGAAGTCTATGACCAACGATGGTGAGGGAAATAGGTGGCTGAGTTGAGCTGGAATACCCCATATATAGACACACACAAGGATGAGCAGAGAGGACGAAGAGACCCGTTGTTACAAACGTACCGCACCGGTCATAAATTCAGGAAGGGTCGGCTAGCCTTGTCTCCGGTATGTACACCACCAGGATACGCTCGCGATCTCCACCCCCCCCCCCCCCTCTGTCTCGATCGTTCTGCGGGTGTTCGCACGGGGGTGGTCCGTGCTTGATATCCTTCTCCGCGATACTCGATTATATATATATATATATATATATATACACCCTATCCCGTGCTCCATCGCCGTGAGCGGCATCTCTTGATACTCACGTCGATCCTCTCCCGATAGTCCGAGAGATCGGAAAGCTCTGATAGATCATCTCGCGAGACACGAGAGAGATGCGAAGAGCTCTCCTCTGGCTCTCTCGCACTCTCTCTCTCTCATACCGCACCCCATTCTCCTCTCCTTGTTACGGCTTCATCCCTCACTCACCGGCGTCAACCCACCCCCTCAATGCCCCATCGCCACGTCTCATTCGGTTGAAAAACACTCGGCGCTCCTCGGGACATTTTTCATCACCGCTATGTGCTGGAATTATCGCTCGGAGGAAAAAAAAAGAATGGAGGCAAAGAGCGATAACGACGATACCGCGTTATACGATGGGAGATTATTTCAAGGGATGATAGAGACCGTTCGTCTAATTTGCCATCCGATATATCTGATACCCGACACGGAGGCATGGGGCATTTGTTTTTTTACGCAATAACGGGTCTGCGTAAGCTGCGGGTTTAAAATAACGCGCCGCTTTTCATTATTTTTTCCTGATGAGAGCATTGGGATTACGAGGTCGGAATTTTATACGAGATTGATACATGGTCTTGTCAAGTTCGCGTTTTTGTGTTATTGAAAAATATTGATAAACAATGCAGTTAATATTATTTGAACAAAGCGTCGCTGTGTTGCTGCATGGCCAATCGGTGGGGGTGGTTCTGGAAACTGAGGCAATCTGGAAGGAAAAATAAGAGAATATACTACAATGATAGAACTTTCGTATGACCGTATACTTTTCGGCAATTTTGAAAATTACGAAACTAGCAAGATGGAGAAAAAAGTTCGATTTTCGGCAAAAAAAACACGACTTTCATTTGCTATCAAAAAATGGACAGACATAAAAAATCACCCGGTCATACGGTGAAACATGTTATAATAATGCTCGGTTCAATTTTAAAGTGAATCGGGCGTTGTTGAAAAAAATAACTAAAAGAAAAATTGTATTCGAGGCGGTTCGCTCTCGCCCACTGGACGATTTCACTCTTCACGAAAATCGTCATAACTCGGTCAGTTTTTTGTATTTTCACCAAATCGTTGTTGCGACTTAAAGTTAAGACCCTAGGCTATAAAACTATGCAAAATCGTATTTCTTTCGTTTCTTATACGCTCGAAATTGTGCAAGGAAGGAGGCGACAACCCTTTTGGCTTTTCCGGTACGATATAGGGGAGACCGGGGCAAAATGGTATAGCGGGGCAAAACGGTACCGGGGCAAAACGGCACTGGGGCATAATGGGATCGGGGCATAATGGGATAGCAAAAAATGAAGTTTCTTGGTGCTTGATTTGGGGCAAAATGGGATAGGGGCAAAATGGGACAGAGAGGAGTGGAATATCAAATTGGGGCAAAATGGGACACAAAAATGAAGTGTCGCAGCCCGCTGAATTTGGGGCAAAATGGGATGACAGGAAAATTCATGCTTCGGCTATATGAAAGAGCTGTTGAAACATAATCTAATCTAAATGGTGCTTGTGGTTCGTTTCAGTCCACATATACGCAGATAATACGGACTGACCGATATATTTGTCGACACATATCCGTCGATTTCATGGGGAGCGGCGGTTCTAGTTTCATAAAACAATTTACGTAAAAATTGACAAGAGTTAGATTTTCATCAATGGCTTGAAAATCAGTATCAGTAACGTGCAGTTGGCAGAAAATAAATTTAAAAAAAACAAAGAAAGATAAAAACAAAAAAAAACATAAATTGCACGCGTCAGATTATAAAAATTACTTGATTATTTAAATAATTAATAACGACAAAGAAATTGTACCAATCGAATAAGAAGGCTCAAATAACAATTTACGTCAAGTTTGGTACAGTTCTGACCGCAGAATCAAAAGTAATTGTTTAACAAACTTTAATAACAAATGAAAAATTAGTATTTTTAGAATGTTGAAGTACTTAAATTTATTGGATTCAACGAATCCTGACGAGCCGAGCACGAACTGTTGTTGTAAAGTCAATAATTCCACTGTTCCATTTTGCCCCGATCCCGTTTTGCCCCAACCGCCTCTTTCTGAGGAGCCTGATTTTCTCCGGGCCATTTTGCCCCAGTCCCGTTTTGCCCCAATGACGTATTTTCCAGCAGTGTTGATTTTCACTATTCCATTTTGCCCCAAACCCGTTTTGCCCCGGTCCCATTTTGCCCCGGTCCCATTATGCCCCGCTATACCATTTTGCCCCGGTCTCCCCTATGCCGATATGTATACGTGACAGTCGTATACCACTCGTAAATTTTTCGTTCGGCGATTTACAAGGCAAACTTTGTGCTTTCAGGAACCTTGGCCCTTATCCCGCGCACCCCTCCATGCTGCTCCATTCCCTTTCTACATCTCGATGGGTCTTTTCTTTTTTTACTTTTTCGATATATGTATATATATGTAATCCAACATCAACCTACATAAGAAAAGTATATAGGACGTGTTTTCCTGCGGAAGCGAAGCTTCTTAAGGGAGTTTGTCACGTCGTCCTCGTTTTCGTTTGCGCGCGAGCCCCAAGCGATAGCCCGCTAAAGCTCTCTCTCTCTCTCTCTCTCTCTCTCTCTCTCTCTCTCTCTCTCTCTCTCTCTCTCTCTCTCTCTCTCTCTCTCTCTCTCTCTCTCTCTCTCTCTCTCTCTCTCTCTGTCTCTCCATCGCCTTTGCTCTCTCAATTTCTGTGGCTCCTTCCAAAAGTCAAGTGGGTCGTGAGAGACTCTCGAAGGAGAGAATTAAATGCTTGTTCCCTCCCTCTGGCCCTTCTACGCCCTATACGTAAAATCACTGTATGGCTATTTTGGTGTTGCCACTGCGGAATAAATGAACGTTCACACCCCGATATTTACGAGAAAATTTCGTTTCGTTATTCGTGTTGCAGGGGAATGCGAGTTCCCGGCTAGCTGGGCGGGACAATGGTTTCAATCGGCAAAACCAGTCATCACCGTCAACGCGACGTCTCTCGGCGAGAGAACCTGCATCGAGAGGGTGGACGACACCTACATCACCCTCGAAACGTGAGTACATGCTTACCTACTCGAATAACATGTATTTTTTATATGGCGTAACAGGGTCAAGATAATACGCGGGGGAATTGTTTTGACTCTGCTTTTTTTTAATAAATAAAAAGAAATAAACTTATTCGTAAATGATTAATTATTGACTAATCGCAAGAATAATTTACGAATAAATGATTAATGTAAATTTATTTGTCAATTATCAATTACGAATTGCGAATAATTTACGAATAAATTGATATTCACAATTCATTCGTCAATTATTAATTACGAATTACGAATAAACTGTAAGTATAAATTTAGCCGTAAATTATTAATTAAGAATTACGAATAGATCATAAATATAAAGTTATTCGTGAATTATTTCTTCACGATCGCTCGCGTCCCTCGCCTCGTCTCTCATCCGCCAAACTCTTGTCTCTGTTCAGAAGTCAAAACAACGAGAACTGCTACAGATGCATGATCACCAACGACCGTCACGAGAACGTCATTCAGTTTCGAGACAGTGAGTAATGTCAAAAATAAATCCTTTATAACGTCCTCGATACTACATCGGTCCCCGAAAAGCGAACGCGTTCTTTTTCCTCAAAAAATAAAAGATCGAAAACCCAAAAAAAAAAAAACGAAAAGCCTGAACATCGTGGCCGCTTTTTCCGATACTCAATTATTATAAATATAGTCGCGTCCGTTTGGCGTAGGGGAGACCGGGGCAAAATGGTATAGCAGGGCAAAACGGTACCGGGGCAAAACGGCACTGGGGCATAATGGGATCGGGGCATAATGGGATAGCAAAAAAATGAAGTTTCTTGGTGCTTGATTTGGGGCAAAATGGGATAGGGGCAAAATGGGACACACAAAAATGAAGTGTCGCAGCCCGCTGAATTTGGGGCAAAATGGGATGACAGGAAAATTCATGCTTCGGCTCTACGAAAGAGCTGTTGAAACATAATCTAATCTAAATGGTGCTTGTGGTTCATTTCAGTCCACATATACGCAGATAATACGGACTGACCGATATATTTGTCGACACATATCCGTCGATTTCATGGGGACCGGCGGTCCTAGTTTCATAAAACAATTTACGTACAAATTGACAAGAGTTAGATTTTCATCAATAGCTTGAAAATCAGTATCAGTAACGTGCAGTTGGCAGAAAATAAATTAAAAAAAAAACAAAGATAAAAACAAAACAAAAACATAAATTGCACGCGTCAGATTATAAAAATTACTTGATTATTTAAATAATTAATAACGACAAAGAAATTGTACCAATCGAATAAGAAGGCTCAAATAACAATTTACGTCAAGTTTGGTACAGTTCTGACCGCATAATCAAAAGTAATTGTTTAACAAACTTTAATAACAAATGGGCCCACTATTCATGTGCCCATGCTGACGATAACTTAATCGAGTCCGTTTGCGACAATTGTGCCGATAAAAATTAGCTTAGTTAAACAAGCAATAAAAATTAAACATTGCCACCGTTAAATTATAGTATCGTAAGTAGAGTGTGACCCAAATATCGTGTAACATTCAATAAAACCTGTTTTCACTCTTTTATTACCCCTCGTTTTTTACCCCTGCATTTCTTTCGCCTCTGCATCGAATTATTCCACTGTCCCATTTTGCCCCGATCCCGTTTTGCCCCAACCGCCTCTTTCTGAGGAGCCTGATTTTCTCCGGCCCATTTTGCCCCAGTCCCGTTTTGCCCCAATGACGTATTTTCCAGCAGTGTTGATTTTCACTATTCCATTTTGCCCCAAACCCGTTTTGCCCCGGTCCCATTTTGCCCCGGTCCCATTATGCCCCGCTATACCATTTTGCCCCGGTCTCCCCTATATAGCCGGCGAATTAATCTCGCGGGAAAATTCTTTCCGTCTTTTGACGTGTGCGCCTGTCGAAGGGAGAGCTCCAAAGCTTCGCACAATGGGGAGAGAAACATTTTTTCTCCACTTGCTTGTTTTTGCTTTTTTTTTCTTCGCATTATACACTCCAGCTAGATGAACTTATGTGCTCGCAAGATCCTCATTGCGTTCTATGCAATACACGTATATAAAGTCCGTAACGCAGAATTTCCTAAGCCCTGTACATGTATCCCCTTGATAAATCCACGTATATATATGTATAGATAGCCCGGCTAAACGGAACATTGGGTCATCTCTCGGCCAATGATTTCGAGCTTGACGGGCGTGCCGTAACTAAAACTGACGTCCATTGTATTGGACCACATCCTGGACGTATTTCGTAGCTTATACATGCATCCATACTTCCATACATGTGTGTGTGTGTACACGTACACAGGCTATCTCACTACATATGTACATGTATTTCATACTTCTTCATACTCTCTTTCTCCCCTTCTCTCTCTCTCTCTCTCTCTCTCTCTTTCTCTCTCTCCCTCTCTTTCTTTCTCTATCGCAAACGTGATGGTCATTCCCTCGCGCTCAGACAGGAGATATATCCGACGCCATATGGCGGATTGCAAACGTTTTAGTGGATTATCGAGGAAAAGAGCGGGATAAAAAAACAATACAATTTTTGGGCGAGTGACTGCCTAAATTTCTCTCTCTCTTTCTCTCTCTCTCTCCCTCCCCCCACCTCTCTCTCTCTCTCTCTCTCTCTCTCTCTCTCTCTCTCTCTATCCTTCCCTTGTAAGCTATTCATATTATACCGTGCACAAAGAGCATATCGAACCGACGTATACTCGCATATCGAACTACGCATATATAAATATATATGTATATACCCATACACATATTTCTGCATGGTGTACAGCGTATCGCTGTTTTGTTTTCACGAAGGCTTAATACATCGATCGCTGGAATGCACAGCCCGGCCGACAGGAGGCTTTATGAAATACGATTGAAATTACCAATATCCCAGCGCGACAGCCCCGACCCCCCCTCCTCCCTCGATACCTTTAGCGGCACGCCACTCGCGTATAGCGGAGAGACATCGTTCTACGGCTACGGCCGCTGTACCGAAATGAGTGATAAATTCGCACAAAAACAAAACACGAAAAAAAAAAACGTATCAACTTTAATCGATTCGTTCATACGGAGTATCGCGATGACCGCTCGTGTGTATGCTTTTATCGGGGTTATCAGCGTTGAAATAACGACGCTGATTTATCACCGAATATATTACGATGGTAAAAAAAAAGGAAAAAAAGCTCGCGCGCTAAAATTATTCGACTCAGCACGCACATGGGGCGAATGTTTGTTTTCGTATATTTCACTGGTGTGTTGCGACGAATCGAGCAAATTCAATGTCAATTCGTGCGGTTATTTATCTTTCTCGAGGTATTACCGTGCATTTGATTGAACGCCCGGGAACGATTGAATGCGGCATCGTAGGGGCGAATTTGGAAACATCAAAGTTCGCATCCCTCGTTTTTGGAAGTATGGGAAAGACACGGAAGATCAACACCGTGGCGTATGTTTGTGCCTTTTTTATTCAGCGATGCGGAAAATCGTAATTCCGGTGGGAAAAGAAGTTACAATCCGTGTGGAGAAACAAGTACCTAATGGGGAAAATTCGGGAGATTATGACAAACGAGTGTTTTCAAGAGTTGTTTCCAAATTGTTCTCCAAGTTGTTCACTCGCGTTTCCTCTCTCCCTCGATAAAGCGAGTAATACCTCTCGTCGTTAATTCGAAATCAGACGATGACAAATTGTCGTTTGACCGGTACAGCGCGGTAGGTTCGTCGGAGCTTATGCGGCGGTTTATTATTATTATTTTATATATATATATATATATATATATATATATATATAACATAGGTGCCGCTATTACACCGTTTGTATGGGCTGATGGCTTCGTGTTTCGCCTGTGGCTTCACGTCATCGCGTTACATTGCCCTCATGGCAGTCTCTCACTCTCCCTCCCCCCTCCCCTTTCTCTCTCTCCCTCAAGCAGAACGAGCGCGATAGAGGTAAAACTTCAAAGTCACTCTCTCACCATTACTGAGGGAGAGAGCACGCACATCATCGTGTTCTCTCTCTCTCTGTCTCTCTCTCTCTCTCTCTGCATATGTGGACCTTCTTTCTCGCGCCGTCGTCGCGGCTTTTGGTCCTTCATCGTCAAATTGACGCGACTGCGCGCTCACGAGCGCTCTCGCGACGAAACGCCCGACAATATTGCTTTGAGCCCGACAAAACGCGGAAGTGTAATAATATTACCGAAGAGTTTCAATCCTGATGACTAGCATTTATATACACGCACACACACACATACACATATTACGGATATGTGCCCGGATTTTGATAAATTGGGGATTGAAGCATTGAAAGAAAAAAAATCTCTCGCAAAGCTTACGGTGATGACCGTTTAGGTTTGGGAAACGGCGATTTGAAGTTATTTCGAGTAAGTAGATCGACGATTTGTGGGAGTCGAGTAAAAGTTGCCACTGTTAAATCTCAGCCACCATATATATATATATATATATATATATATATATATATATATATATATATATATATTTGTTTGTTTGTTCATTTATTCATTTACTTATTTATAACACATATTAGGGTGGTTAAAAAAAAATTCGCGGTACTCAACCAAAAATGTTACTACGTTATGAAAAAGTAATTCATACAAAATTTGAGAGGTCTAAACTTTTTTTTAGGTAGTGCTCAAACGACGTTTAATTTTTTTCTTTTGATTTTTCTTCAACTTTTTTCTCCGCCAATAGACATAATAATATAATTCAAATAATTTATCCAACTTATGTTGAAAGAGATTTTCGTTGAACGATTGAGTTTGATTTTTCCGTAAATAATTTTTTTTCGATGCTGCTCAATCCAATCGTAATTTTTGTAACCTTTTGAAATCAATGCAAGGTTGAGAAATTCCTATTCCGATTTCGCTCCAAATATTAGTTATTTTGTCCATAACGTTTTGTGTACTGTCTCGAACAGAGAACTTAAGAGCATTATGATGGTGACAGAATAGACTTAATGCTTCTCTATTCGTGGGTAATTTTCGCTCCACAAATTCTTCGATTTCCGACCCAATCAGATAAATTTCGGCACTTTCATTATCGTCCAAACCCACGATCATTTTTAACATTTTTTTTTACGTTTACTGCGACGTACCTCCGTACAGCAACTACTGGAAACAGTCGAATGAATCGCGAAAAGAACTCATGGACAGTCAGAGAAACAAAGGTGCAGTATCCTCGACAGCGCCGCGGTTTGTAACTCTCGAATCCGTATTCTCACTCCAAAACAACACATTACACCAACAAAAAATGCGCATACTTGTTAAACGTTCAGTGATGTAAATACACCTCCATAAAGCTAGCAGAGCAAACTCCCGAAAATGGATATAATTGATATGAAAATTTTGTGCTTTTTATGTGCTAATTTTGTGCTCCATTTAAAATTTTTGTGCTCTTACCGTTTAGCGGGAAATTAGAAATCAAAAGTGCTCTGCTTGCTTGCCATCAAGCTAGCAGAGCACTTAATGGTATTTGGCTTATGTAAGAATGAAACTACGTGATATTGATGTGCTTTTTATGTGCTTTGCGAATATCGAACAGCCAAACCCCTATTTTTTTCGCCCGATATAGTCAAAAAAACCCCCAAATAAGAGAATTTACCATTTTTTGGATATACTGACATGAAAATACATAATATTTATGTGCTTTTTATGTGCTCTACGAATATTCAAGAGGCAAACCGCTAAAACGTTTGCGTTTTAGCGGTTTGGTATATGGTTATTTTTTCGATATCGCCGAATCAAAGTAGTCCACAATTAGTAAATATGGACTACTTTGATTTGGCGATATCGAAAAAATAACCATTACTCATATTGGCGGGTAATTTCGGTCTTGTGGGGGTGGTTTTGGGAGAAATTTGCGTTTTAGCGGTGTGGCTCTTGAATATTCGTAGAGCACATAAAAAGCACATAAATATGATGTATTTTTATTTCAGTATATCCACAAAATGGTAAATGCTCTTATTTGGGGGTTTTTTGAGGGTCTATATCGGGCGAAAAAAAATAGGCGTTTGGCTGTTCGATATTCGCAAAGCACATAAATGCACATAAATATCACGTAGTTTCATTCTTAGATATGCCAAATATCATTAAGTGCTCTGCTAGCTTGATGGTAAGCCAACGGAGCACTTTTGATTTATAATTACCCGCTAAACGGTAAGAGCACAAAAATTTTAAATGGAGCACAAAATTAGAACATAAATGTGGACTACTTTGATTTTGCGATATCGAAAAAATAGCCAATACTCGTATTTGCGGGTAGCTTGGGTCTTGTAGGGGTGGTTTTGGGAGAAATTTGCATTTTAGCGGTTTCGCTCTTGAATATTCGTAGAGCACATAAATATTATGTATTTTCATGTCAGTATATCCAAAAAATGGTAAATTCTCTTATTTGGGGGTTTTTTGAGGGTTTATATCGGGCGAAAAAAAATAGGGATTTGGCTGTTCGATATTCGCAAAGCACATAAAAAGCACATAAATATCACGTAGTTTCATTCTTAGATAAGCCAAATATCATTAAGTGCTCTGCTAGCTTGATGGCAAGCCAGCAGAGCACTTTTGATTTCTAATTTCCCGCTAAACGGTAAGAGCACAAAAATTTTTAATGGAGCACAAAATTAGCACATAAAAAGCACAAAATTTTGATAAAAATTCAATCCATTTTCGGGAGTTTGCTCTGCTAGCTTTATGGAGGTTGTAAATACCGTGTTCTTGTTCATCAAATGGTTGATATAATTTTCACAACCGAATTACATATATTGATTCTTAATCTGCAAATACAAATTGTTTATGGTAAAAAAAAATGTTTAAATAAAAATTGTGCATTGGTACAGAAAAAATTAAGCCAAGACTTACAATGGATCACGCGCTAACATTTTCTGCATCGAGATAAAAAAAATCAATACTCCGATAATCATGAAAAAAAAAACATGAAAAAGGCGTTTGAGCACTAACTAAAAAATTGTTCAGAACCCTCAAATATTCCGCGTATATTTCTAGTCCCAAACTGTTCAATAAGAAGTGGAATTTCTTTCTTTTCGCTTTTTCCTTTCCTTTCTGCACCTCTGTGTTTTCCCTTTAAATGCCGAACACGCGGCTCGAGTTTTTCTTGATGGGCCTCTCATCCTCCTCTCTCCCTCTCTCTCTCTCTCGCTCTCTCTCTCTCGCTCTTCCTCTGCATCCTCTTTTTCCTATCTCTTAATACTCGCCCACACTCGATGAGTCCGCTCTCATCCCGATCTCAGTCTTCACCGCTTCTTCTTGTGTTTCACTTGCATGTATACCGCAAAGGCTTATCTCCCCTGCAAGATCTATATGAGTGCGAAGGGCTCGCTCTCTTTTGCCATCTTGCTGTCCCTCTCTGTCTCTTTTCCTCTCTGACCCTTATCCCCGACGCGGACCTGTTTTTTACCACCCACGCAGACTCAACCCTTTCATCTTTCATTCCCGTCGATATCCTCTTCACTGCGGAAGTAGCAATTATCGAAGGTCCTCGCACTCGCCGCGTTGCTGATCATCTAATCATCATTTTCCGATTTTTATCTCCCCCGCGTCTGTAATCAATCAACGGCTCATTTTAAATATCGATATTGAGTTTTACACAAATTCTTAAAATATGACATTTCAAAAATATTCTCTGAAAATTCAAAGTCGATTCGTTCAAAACTAAGGGGGCTATGGACGTTTATAGGTAGGTTTAGCGAAGCGACGGACTTTTAACGCGTTCTTATCGAAATTACTTTTTCAAGATCGGTGGCCACGATGTCTGAAGAATCACTCCACCGGTCGACTTTAAATTTTACGAGCTTCCTTTACATATCAAAAAGCAGTGCTCGAACGAAGGAACTTTTTTTCGATGCATATTTTTTTGTTATCAGCGAAACTAGAGCAATTTTTTCGCCGAAAATCGATACTTTCACTTTGGAATACGGCTATTTCTTTTTCAAAAATCGATATTTTATTAAATCATTTGAAAACATGCCCACGTTTTCCCATTTAAAAAATCACGAAAATACTTTTTTCCGACAACGATCTAGGTGTAACCCGCTAAAGAACCACACAAACGTTTTTTTTTTTCGATTCTTCGCACATTCGAGACAAAATGGTTTTGGTTAATACTTAGCTACAAGAAAAGCTAATTTTTCTTACAACGGACGTGTTTTTTTTTTCTCACCGCACGGTCGACAAGCTTGGCGTAATTTGAGTGTTTTTTGCCTTTTCGCCTAGTGCTCGTAGGCGCGAGGGTATCCCATCGTCGATTTGTCCTGGTTAAAACATTTAACGAGGAATCGATCGTGCGGCAATTGCCGAGGGGAGCGGGGAGGGTCGTCGTCCCTCTCGTTACTCTTTGTTCGCTATTCCGGCGTGTCCAAACAGCGTCGTTAATCAATTATCAACGTGCTCATTACCGATATGATACGGGACGGCCAGCGATACGTGATGGCATACGGTACGAATGTACGGCGAAAATAGAATACGAGACTAGAAATTGACGAATGCACACACACAGAGGAGAATCGAGAGGACACGCCGACGGAGAGGAACAAGCAAAGAGAGAGCGAGAGAGAGAGAGAGAGAGAGAGAGAGAGAGAGAGAGAGAACGATACGACAAACACGGAATACCCATAGCGATATAATAATTACTCTCTTCGTTATATCCGCTCGTGAATCCGGCGAATTCGTCATCTATACGTAATTGCGAAACATAGCCTCTCGTGCGAGAGAGAGTTGTTATTCACCTGTCGAAAACTACCTGAGCGTTTCGGTCTAGGCGCGCGAGGTTACTCGATGAATTATACGATGATAATTATTGCCCAAGCGCGACGTGTCTCCCACCCCTATACGACGGCTGGATCGACGGGGTGGGGGGTACGTACGATTAATTAGAACTGCGTTATAACGAGCACGAATTTCCCTGGCTTGCCGGCAGCCTCCCAGCGTACGAGCGTGAAAAAAAGATTTGAAAAAAAAAACCGAGAGAGAAATATTTCTCGCGCCTTATTGCATCCGTCACGTCTGGTCGATGGATTTTTTGCCGTGACTCGTGCGACGTCGAGCATTATCCAGATTAATAACTATTAAGTAATCTGGCGAAGTAGCCCGCGAGCTTTCACCAGCTCCGAACCGCGAGCCGTGGAATCCACGATAAACATTCGTACGGGAAAACAGAATGGTATTAAAGTTTCCATCGTTGGAACGCAACGAATATGAATTCTTTTTCATTCATAAAATTTCTTTTGGGCCGATTTGGACCATGAAAATCATTCAAAGGTTTCTGAATATTTTTATTACAGATTTATGACCTCGAGTTGCAAAAATGAATGTTCCGAATAATAATAAAAAAATGAGGCAATAAGAAAAACTCGTTGCAATCAACCGATGCAAAGTTCAACGTCATAAAACAGACGGGACCGGGTAATTACCCGTCGATATTCCGAGGAACATGAAGGGGTGATCGAATTAAGGAGGCTGGAGCGATCCTGTTGAGTCAAATAACTGTTTATGATTTTTTTCGCCAATGAACCTAAAAAAATGCCTACGAGGTATAGATATATTCTGTAGAAGTGAATTTTTTATCAAATATATAATTAAAGAGCCCAATTGTGCATTTTAATATTTTTATTACGTGCATAAGAAAAACTTTTGGGTTTACGACCAATTTGAAAAAGTATAACATTATCGATGATTATTATGAAAAACCTGCGTCAATGAATGTTTTATGAAACTCAGAATGAAATTTAAAGTCATTTATAATTATGCCTATTTATATACATGTAAGGAGATTATTTATTATTACCATTATTTAATATTAAGTGTTGCCAAAATACGGCAACTTCATTCGCCAGCCAACATTCGTAGGCTTTTATCAAACCGTGATGGTTCAACATTTAATATATATAATTTACGATGGGCAAAATGGTTTTTTTCTAAATGTTTACTAAAATTTAGTTTGCTTCAAGGGGGGAAATCCGTTTAGATGCCCGAACATTATTCATTTTCATAAATTTTTTCAAATGTGATAAAATAATCGCATCGTTTGAAAATGTTGACCTCATCTTATTACAACTTTCAAGTGTTATTTTTTTCTTTTCAAACATTTTGTTTTCATTTCAAACAAAAAAAGAAAACAAAGATTCAAGGTTACCGCGTAGATAAATTACTTTGCTGGGGTAAAAATTATCGAGAAAATGCTCAAAAATATGAAAATTTGATTACAAAGCCTACTTAATTTTTAATTTCATATTTTTCAATATTTTTATAGTTATATCCTTCGAATAATGTCATAGTGAGAAACCTCCCAACACTTCAGCCAGATCGATCGAAAATTTTTTGAGCTATAACATGAGCAGTTGTTCACAAGAGGTCTGAAGGAACATCTTATAACGCCGCCGTTTTGTTTGGTTTAAAAAAGGAAAAAAATAACTTGAAAGTTGTAATAAGATAATGTCAAATTTTCAAAATGATGCGATTATTTTATCACTTTTAAAGAAATTCATGAAAAATGACTCATTTTCGGGCGTCTAAGGGGAATCCGCCCCTTAAACCGTTCTTAGAAATGGTTATTCTTTATGCTGAATAGCCAAAAAAAACGTCACTCGTAGTGTGAACGTCTTGCCCATCAAACCGCACGCAAAATTACATACATTAAACTATTTTTCACCTCTGGTATTCCGTGGCAAACATTTTTTTTCTAATTCGTAAAGACTCAGTATAGTCTGGATCTAGACAATAACATATATTTTTTTAAATCTTGGATTGTGGCTAAACCACCAACCTTCTTAAATGTTGGGATCATCAATGCGGCAAGAAACAAGCAGTTTATTTCGCTGAGGCCTTTACCAGTATATTTATGTTACTATTTTTTTTTTAATCAGATTTTGTTGCTCTGGGCAACGCACGTCTTTAGTTTGCACTGGGAAACATTGACCTCCTCCAGTGGGTTAGGGTTGATCCTATTATTATTATAAAATTATAAGGGGTGCTTTGTCTCTGTATTTCTAGTTTTTCACAAATTTTTTCCAAGTTCGTTCATATTAACGAAAACAAGAAAAAATCGTATTTTATAGAAAAGACGTTTGTCCATTGGCACGCTCATAACAGTCGAACTACTGAATCGATTTCGATGAATCTTTCGAAGAAACACAGCTCAGAGCGTAGGCTACGATTTAGGCCATTGCGCATTACGCTACGTAGTTAATTATCGTCACAATGAACAAGCGTTCGAACAAACAAACACGGCATTCTCATTGAACAAACACGCGGCAGTGACAGACGAGCACAAATGAGAAAACAGGTGGAGAGATAAACCGAAAAGGTCACGAATAACCAGCAGTTGTGGGTCATTTTATAAAGTGATCTTTACATAATGTATTTTTCAGGGAGGGAGCGATGGAGAGAGATTGGGCTGGGTAAGAGTATTAAGGGGTAATGTCTAGTTGTAAAAGTTGAAAAATCACTTTTTTCAAAAGTAATATATTTTGAACACATATCATTTTATATGTGTTAAGGATGTATGGCAACTAAGTTATTTACTACTGTTCGAATTGAAACTCACTGATATTGTAAAGGAAAATATCGAGAACTTTTTGAGATTAAAAAAACAAAATTTGCCCACGTGAATGCTGAGATAAACGAATTCAAAGTTGGGTCATTTAACACGGGGAACATAGGACTGTACGTCCAAAATTCCCTTTACATTGGAAAAAAAAGGTATTTCTGGAGTACTCTTTTGTAAAAAAAACTTTTGTGCGGTATCGCTGTAATATGCATGATACGTTAAAAAAAAGAAATCGTCATGTGCCTATATATTTTGCGAGATATTGCGAGTTAAATGGGACCGTCTTCGTATTTCTTTAGCTCGTATGTCGTAACCACGACAACGTCAGGGAAAACGTACATCAAATCAGCAACTAAATTTGCAGTTAAAAATTGAAAATTCTTCTTTCTGTACCGCATGTTTTACTTTGAGCTGTGGTAAATCTCCTTTTTAGCTTCAATGAATACTACAATTATTTTATTTAGTCTTTAAATGCGATTTTTGCAAATTGCATAATCAGTTCTGTAACGACTCTGCAGTAGCTGCCATACATCCTTAAGTGAAAATTTTAAGGCGATCAGATCAAAATTGACAGATTTAAAGGCTGTTGTGATTTTCTAAAAAAATCGAACAAATTAGCTGTTTTCGACTATTACAGTTAGACATAACCCGTTAAAGTGTATTAAAAACGTGTTTTTCATAAAAACCTTGGTACAACAAGCCTTGTCGCGATATGGCCAAAATTCATTCCTGACATACACGGAAAGTGAATTTTGGGCGCACATGCGGACACATAGACGCGTATAGGAAGGCGCTCCGTGTGGTCCACGTATAGACAAGCCCACACGGGCCCGTGCATGGGTAACGCTGGTCCGTGTTTTCTCTTTATTACCCACGAGGCGAACGAGAGCTACGGCGAAGGATCGAAGAGACCTATAAGCCCTAAATCTGCGGGTTCTCCGCGACTTCTCGTGTTTCCCGCTCTGGCGCCCTTCACGAGGCAAAAGAGGCTACACGCGAGGCACGATGCCACGAGGAAAAACAAATACTCTCGCAGTGGAGACAAGGGGAGTCCTAGGGAGCCACAAAATGACCCGATCGTGTTCCTCGGGCTTGGCAGCAGTAAAAGTAACCATGAAATCCGCTGACCGAGATATTCACCCTCGGACAGTGTGTGCCGTTCTTCGATCCTCAGCCCCGCGTTGACAGATAGATCGACGCGTTGAAATCGTAGCAGTGTCTCTGCGGTGGTGGCGATCACGGGTTGTGAGTGCTCGTTGAGTAATACATGAGTATGAGGGCTGTAAAAATTCCCCCTGTGCTGGAGGACAAAACTTATTTTAGGCAGGCATACAAAAACAAGGGTTTACATTGGGTCGGGGAGGGTGAAGAGATCGATACGTCGGAAGCCAAATGTTGAGGAGGAGCGAAACAACGCTGGTCGAGGAAAACACTTGTTAGTGGGTTGGATACGAATGAGCTGCAGCTGTTCATCGATTTGTGGAGTTACGTTTGCACCGGTAACCTTTTCGCATGACGGCAAACTGCAATGGCCAACTACCATAAATTTTATCGATGGTTGACGTTACCGTGTCGAGAACTAGGTCCCAAAAGAGCTAGTTGCTCAAACCAACCTAGTGGCCGATGAAAAAGCAGTCGCAAAGTGATTGCTCCCGAGCATTTTCCAGCCTAGCTGCAACCCACTTTTCCACCGGTGTACACGTTTCCATATTCGGCTGGGGCTTCTCAATAAACCCATCGCAGCACCACGCGCGGGTCAACTCTGCGAATAGATACGTTTCTTGTCCGATCCATTTGGTAAGGGGCACACGGAAAATAAAAGTGTGTCAGCCTCTTAAAGGATGATCTCTCCATAGCCCCATTATCCTTCCGGGCATTTCCTTTCTCGATTCTCAGTTTCTCCGCCCGATATGCACCGGGATACCCGAGCGCGAAAACTTTGGAAGAGTAAAAGTAGAACGAGGATGCTGCTGCAACGAATGGGATAGAGATCGTACCGAGAATGGAAGAAAGGACCGAGCAGGTTGAGCGGGACATCCAACTAGCACGTGCTGCAATCAAGAGAGAGAAAGAGAGAGAGAGAGGAAGACCGAAAAAGCAAGTGGGATGGGCGAAAAAAGTGGAGAGTAACAAGGTGGATTAAAGAAGACGTGTCAGAAGCAAAAGAGCAACCAGGCGCGCGGCACACGCCGATAAATGGCCCGTCTCTTTTATCTTTGGAATACTCCGCACCCCTCGTATCTCCAGTCTTCAACCTTTCCTCTGCGTCTCATCCCAACCCCCTTTGCTTGCTCTCCACCCTCGTCTTCCCTGTGCTCCTCTGTTGGAGCTGACTTATAAACTAACCGACACGACATCGAGCTGCATTCCTTTCCTCGCCCCTTCTTTACGCAACCACGGTGTTGCAGATCCAATTACTCTTCAGCTCGGCCAAAAGCTCGATACTATTTTCAACATTTTTCACCGCTCTTTCTCACTCCCTCCGTTTGCCCAGCGGGAAAATCGTCTTCCTCGGTGGAAAAACAGACGCGTTTGTGCGAGCCACCCCTTGCTCGTCAAGTTTCGCGGACTCAACTCCCTTGAAGGTTCCAGCCGAGATCGACAATGGAGGATATCGAGGGAGGAAGGGTGTGCCAGGGGGCGTCTGACCCCGTGAGAAGATTAACGGAAGCGATGACGCGTGTACGCAGCCAGAAAGGAGCGACCCCCTTATATTTTCTCCTAAGTGGATGACAACGCGCGTTGTCGGATTAGACGAGCCACTTTGTTCCCTTCCGTAAAATCGATGCGATTTTATTCCCCGTGCTGCGGTGGCGGCTGCAGTCGAACACTTTCCACGTTACGCTCTAGGCGAAAGTATTCCGTTAGCGCGATATTTCCTCTTGGAATGGACGATTTTCCCAATACCGTGAAACCGGATTATCAAAAATACGCAGGATCGGACGCAGGATGAGGACGGGATGAAAGCAGTGTATGCGTCCGGGGATTTTCTACGTGCTGATGTTTTGGGAATATCATAAATGGTCTAATGAAACAATCACGCTGCTGATGGAAAACAATGGATACGGGTATTAAGCGTGTCGTCGATGTTGCACTAGACGCATGAACAGCGAGGGAGCGAGAAGAACAAAGAGAGAAGGAGGTCCGCAGGGAGAGAGCCATCGAACGGTACAAATGCCGTAACAGTCCCCGGGCAGAAATTGCCGTAGGTACTCAGCTGGATCCCCATACTTGTCCCGACTTTCTGATAAGGATCCAATGGGTCATCGCATTGGATCCCCATACCAAAACGTCACGCTTGTACATTGGATTCTAATCGGGATTCCCCATTGAAATCCAACGTACGAATCCAATTTAAATCCTGAAGAATTCTCACACTACTGAACAGAATCTGACACGATTGTTGATGGATTCTATCGCATTCTGTACATTGAATTTTCTAAATAAATATGTAGATATACGAAATGAGTGGTTCTCAAAAAAGTATAAATCTTTTCTTAAAAAAAGTATAAATGGTTCAAAAACGTATATCTTAAAAATCCATCCAAATCACGTCACCGGAAATCCACTGTAGTTATCGTTTATTTATTTTACTATACTTTTTCAGAATATCACCACACACATATACGCTCACGAAGCGTGCAGGTTATGTTTCAACATGCCGACTTTTGTCTCGCGACTTTTCACATATTTTTAGCGTTCATCAGGGAACAGTGCAGAATCAAATTTGATCCCAATGAAAACTCCCTATGTGTAGAGATGTGCATCTTGGGACTCCCCAACAAATTTGTGCACGGATAACAAAAGAATTTTTTTTTGGGAGATCCAACAAATGCCGTTCGAGGAATAACAAATAAAAAATTCTCATACGACGTGAATCGGTAAATAGCCGGGAATCCACGTTGACTCCCATGTGGACTCCCTATGTGCGGGTTCCCTGTTAAATCCCTGTAAGGATGTGGTGGGATCTGGGGACTCCCCAGCAAATTTCTGCGCGGTTCCCGATATAAATGCGGCACTGTATGTGCACCGAGTATTATCTCCAGTCGGATTACACAGCAGTAACGAATGGCAGCACTCAGAAAAAAGATTTATTAAGGACAAAGAATTTTGTCTCCCGGCGAATAAGTTTTCTTATTAGTATGTCGGCCTACTACGATTGTATTAACAGCTAAGAACATTTTTTATTTAACTTTATGTTTAAGATTTACTAAGAATTTTTCTTAACATCTAATACGATATATAAGTTAGAAGAAATAGGTCTTTTATGTCCGATAAATAGAGTTTTTCTTAACATCTAATAGGATTCTTCATAATCCCCCAGCTGGTTTTCTTCGAGGAATTGTGTCATTTCGTCCGTCATTATTTTTTCACTTGATCGTTTTTTTCTCACTTAATATTCTTACTTACACTCAAATCATTCCTCACTGTCGAGTTTCTCACTTCCGAAACGCAACACTGACACTTCTGCCAAAAGCATTGGCATAGGAAGAAGCTACATGGTAAGCGTATGCGTGAGCTACATCTGACGAGCGGCCTGCTGTCGGGCCCGTCGCGTTGAAGGGCAAAGTGCGCATGCGCGCATTAGTATCATAGTCGCGAAATAAGAGGTTTTCGTGATTGGAAAGTAGTATTTATTTGATTTGAGGAAATATTTATTCAAATTTTCTATTTTAAATATGGCTTTTAATTGATGCGAAAAATCGGCACGTAAAGAGACATATTTAGTGACGCCGAATAAATTCTGTAGTTACAATCACATAAAAACTGTCTCCATACGAGTAAACGTTTATTAATTTCTAAGAAATTATGTTCTAATGTGCCAATTTATTGAAACATAATAAATCTTTTTTCTGAGTGAGGATCGTCTGGTTGAAGCACGGCAACGTTTGGAGGACAACGATTTTCGAGATAGGAATATAGTAATCTCGTTGCAATGGACCGCGACCTCGAGGGGGAAGCCTGAATCACGTAGAAGGCCCATTATTGACCTATATATCGGGAAGACCCCTCAAAAACGAGCAAGTGTATACATATTGGGAAATTCGACCATCGCCACGGGTTCGCCCTTGGTGAAATCAGGACGAGTATTTCGGTTGCCGTTTAGCCAAAAGGAAGGCTTGGCCCGTGTCGCCTCACTAGAATTAAGGCGCTACCCCCACTTGTAGCACAAAAAAGGCCTTTTTCATGAATTTTTTTAAAGAAAACTACAAAACTTTTTTAATCGATCAATATACCATCTTAAAGAACACATCTTGAAGAACTTTCAGTAATTTTTTTATTGAAAAATATTACATTGTTTAGTGGCAAATGGCCTTCAATGAAATAATGTTTTTATATACACGATTTGCGGTGACCAACATTGCGGCGAAGTGGATCATCTGAAAAAAAAAATGCGGATGGATTTAGTCAAATATAAGTATAAACTAGTCTTTAATCGAAGGATTTTAAAAAATATTCATTTTTCACAAAATGGCGGACAGTCAAAGTTAATGGTTCGATTTGAACGAAAAAAATCGAACGATTAAAGACTACATTTTTATGTATTAAATAAGCCTGCAAAATGTCAAGAAGATCGGTGCATTAGTGTTCGAGTAATCTTGGTCACCGACTTCAGAAATGCCATTTTGAGAAAAACGCGTTTAAAGTTTCAATTTCAGTTTACACGAAGAAAATATTTTTTTTTGTTAACTTACATAGAGTCATCTATTCCGGGCCCATACAGAAGTATGGGCCCGGATACTTATACTTCAAAAAAATGCAATAAAAAAAAATCGATTTTTTCAAAATCGCAAGTGGGGGTAACCCCTTAAAGCCCATGTTGCTGACGTTTGTATCGTTGTGAAGTAACGTAAATTCGTTGTTTAACAATTAAACAATATAAAAGTTTTTCTGATTCGGACTATGAAGATGAATCGTACGTTTTTCCCTATCCTTCCTGGAGATTTACGACATCAATTTGCAAAAAAGAAGTTTTCGCTGACAATAAAAATAATTAAAACACAGCTCAGTTTAGAAAAGATTACGTTTTTAAGGGGCCAGTCCACTTTGGAGCCACGGAAAAAAAGGCTATTTTCGCGATTTTTCTTTGAGGATTTTATAAAAGATATAAATATAAAAGTTGTTGGGCTTGATAAATAAAGTCTTGAAAGACATAAAAAAAAATGTATTCATTTTTAAGTACAAAAACTATAATTTGAAGTAACGCCTCAAAAATAGGTTGGCTAGGTAGCTCTATCACAACTCGGCAACGGCTTGTCTGAAACAAAAAAATCAAAGTCTATTAGATTCAGTATGACATCAGCTACAAAATTACCCTCGGATATAAAGTTTTATCAAAAAATTAAAAAATGGCAGATGAAAAACGAAAAAGGTTTTTAAAAACGCGTTTTTTTCGCAATTTTTCGCCAAAAAAAAGAGTAAAAATCAAAATTTTAAAACCATCGAGGGTCATCTTGTTGCTAATCACGTTTACATTATGTGATTCGAATTTCAAGGGAATCGGTTTATTAGTTTTAGAGATACAATGGCGCTAGATTTTGAAAACGTCTTGCCTAAACTCAATCCGCAATTCCTGCGCCATACAAAATCCCTTTTGATTGCTCATCATCGTCGATTTCTTCAAGTCTTGCTTGCTTTCGATTTTTTGAAACTTTCAAAGTGGACTGGCTCCTTAAGTGCTTTAGAACCGAAACGTCCTTACTCTTTGTGCAGTAAAAAAAATACAACGAAATATAAAAGAGAATTGATACAAAAACAATAAAAATTACACTTAATAAACCAAATTTAAAAAAATTACAAACAAAAAAAATGCAGAAAAAAGGAATATCGCAATAGAAAGAAATAGAGGAGAGAGAGAGAGAGAGAGAGAGAGAGAGAGAGAGAGAGAGAGAGAGAGAGAGAGAGAGAGAAGCGGTGACAGCGATTAGACGCGTATGTCACGAAGAAAAACCACTCTGCGATACTTCTCCCTCTCTCTCTCTCCGCTTTTGCTCCCCTCGTATATTTCTCTCTCTTGTGTCTGTGATCTATCCGGAAGGGCGCGCGAGCGGGTTGACAGACAGAAACGTTTCGCATATAAAGGACCCTTTCGACGAGGCGATAATCTCCACACGGTAGATTCTGCATTGCCTCGATCGTCTAGCACCCCAAGCCCTATGTACCGATATTATACGTTCAACTGACGGCTCTAGCCTCTCCATATTACCTCGCGGGATTACCTTCCCGGCCAATTAGTTACTCTATCATATGGGATGCAGTTATACGCGGAGAGTGCTCGCGTCGCGCGCGCGCGATTCTATGTACGCGTGCCCAAAATGCTCCTCATCATCCGTATGCCCGTGACTACACCTATATCCGCGGTCTATAATGCAATTCCGCGGAATTGTATGGTGCAACGATGAGAGAGCCTCGGCGCCCCGGCACTTCTCCGGCCCGAATTTGAAAAGTGAACCGCGGCTTTAATTCGATATAGGCGAGGTGCTTGCCTACGTTAAGGGTCTACATCTACCTGTAGGCCCGAAAAAAATGGCCAAATTCCGATTTTTTTTCTGGGAAACGGTTCGTGAAAAAGAAACGCATTTTTTTCAACACAAAGGTACATATATATCGAGAGCCTTAAAAAAATCACCAAAAAATACAAAAAAACATGGCGGCCGGCAGATGATGACATTTTTTTCGCAACGTTTGTAGGTGGACACTTTCCAGCTTGAACGGTCCATCTGAAACCCTAAAAACCAAACGGGTTATTCAAGTTAACGTACGTTAGTAAATACGAGTCGTTGACGATCGTTGATTTTTTAAATCATTTTTTTTTACTAACGTGGCGACAGATTGAAACTTAAGCATACAAAATCTATTTGAAAAAGTCGTCATTTTTACGTAACTATTAAAAAATTAAGATCGATTTTTGAAAAGTGAGATTACCAACTACTCTCAAATGTTTCTCATCGTATCTTCTGTAAATTTGGAAACAATCCATCAAGTGGTTCTCGAGATATCATGCCCACCGACTTTGAAACCGTGTATCGAAAAAAACGTATAAAGTTTGAAATCCGACGCTGCCCGGCCGCTCGCCCGGCCGACTGTTAGAAGCTGTAGCTCATTCAATTTTAGGAATATTTCAAAGACATTTTTAGGGCATATAGCTAAAAGTTGATATCATTGAATAAAAATATTTTTGGTCAATTATTTTTTTTACCCAACTGGGTAGATGTGGCCCGTTAAATAATTAAATGAAATTCAAGGATTCTTATATACATATATACACACACACATATATATATATATATCGTCCCTTTCAGGCTTTGCGCGTGAAGACTGTGCATTATTAGCACCTTCGGCCCCGAATAAAACTTCCTGGTAACCCGGTTCAAGTATACTTTCTCGCCACTTTTCAGGCATGCTCCTCGCGAGGTGCCTCCCTCCTCTCCAACTCTCCACCCCGAGAACGTGACACACTCTGCCTTGAATACGAAATGCATACACGCGAGTTGCTCCTGCCGCACATACCGACTCTTATTTTGCGTGCTTTTATCTTAAGCTGGAAAACCTCGCTCTTTCTCTCTTTCTCTCTCTCTCCCTCTCTCTCTTGATCTCGCTCCCTTTCACATCAAGTACAACACGTCAGGTAAAGCACATACACTCCAACACATATGGTGATGTTGAAAAATATTCTTAATTTTTTTCTTTTGATTACTTTCTAAACTCTCTTTTTCCAAGCTTGGTTATGGAACCCTTATGAGGATCTTCCAAAAATGTTCAGTCATATTTGTAGCCCTAAATGGGCCGAAAAAATTGGGCAATACGAAAAAAAAAAATTCGTTCCATCCCAATTTCAATTTCACCACATATATGGGGAAAGTTCCTTTTGCACTCGTTATTATATCTATGTAATGTTGGCAATCAACCCATCAGGCGATTTTGAGGTCTCGAGTATTAATAATATAATTCATAATAATATTTTCAAACGAATCGACGGAGATAATAGTTTTGGGACAATTCCCTGCAGTAAGGACGGACCTCGAAGACGAGTCCCTCAAAAATCATCTTTCTCCATACATACATGTGCAGGGGTTGCTTCGAAAAGAGGAGGAGAAAACTCATCCACGTAACACCACGCCGTTACGGTTGAAGTTTTAGTGCGGAGATGTGCCCCAAGGATCGACGCAATGCCCCACTTTTCGCTAATTACGAGCACTTTTCCTCGCTCATTGAATTCCCGCGCGGGCGTGCCTGCCTCGATCTTGCTTCGACGAAGCTTTCCCGCACACCACACTACCGGAGAATTTTTCTCCCTCTCTCTACTGTGAAAGTCTCTCTCTCTCTCTACTCTCTCCTTTCTTCCGATATTGGTCTGGGAGCCTCCTCGCGCACGGCTGCCTCAGAGCACTCTTGTAATTTCGCCTCAATTCCGTGCCAGTGTCGTTGCTTGACGACGAAAAATCGTCACGTGCTAATTATTGAAGCTGCCGCTGGGACGTGTTCGTATATTTGTATCTGGGAAGATCGTAAAAACATTCGACTTCGAAGACCATTCTCAGTGCCATTCTCAACTAAATATGCTGATAGCGTTACGTAGATATAAATATTTAGTTTTTCTTTATTTGGATTTTTTCGAAGATAACGACATTTTCTTGCTTTCTCCTAGGGAAATTGAATTTCAATTGTAATCAAAATTGAAAGACCCAAAAGAGACGGAATTTTTTCCTCACAATCTCTGCATGAATGATGATGACACTCGGAAATCAATATATCCCAGTATTTTTCGCCTCGATCCGTGCTGACCCAAGTGCCAGTCCGTCATTAGCATTTAAAAAGAAAATAGCAGTGATGGATCGCCAAGCGGGTGCCCTGATTTATACGGTTTCTTTTAAACAACCATTTACCGTCTACATTATTCCGAAAAAGAATAATCCGTTCGCTTTGACCGGAATTAATTTATTCCGCGCGCTCATTTACAAGGCTAAATTTCGTATCGAATTTTCCGCTTAAAATGAGGCATCGGGTAGCTCGCGAATACCCGGGGTATATCGAACTGTCAGTTTTATCTGATATCGTAAAGATCGATTCGTGGAGGAATAAAAAGAAAGTGCGAAAGAGAAATGAGGAAAAACCACGAAAATTGCCATCCTCGAAACAACCAGAGAAAGGCGTGGCTCAGAAATTGTCTGGGCTCCAGCTCACCCACGTCGCCAAATACTCCAACGACCTATCCCGTTAGCTACAATGCACCCGTCCATACGCAAACACACGTGTTATGTGACGCGTGAAATTAACGCACAAAAATGGAGAAAAGATTGCAAAGCTGCACGCCTATGAAAAAAGGTTTCCAGCTTTTGCTCAAAGATTCCCAACGATTTGCAGCATGAAAAAAAAAACATCCAGGGGTGGCAGAAGAGAGGGAGAGAAAGAGAGAGACGGCGACTGTCTGCGGGAAAGAAGAAAAGGGCGAAGGAGAAGAATCGCGCGGATAGATGGAAGGGGATGAAAACTGCGAGAGGCTATATAGGTCAGCAAACTTTTACATTTCAATTAGCATTTGCATTTCAAAGGGCTGGAAACGAAGCTACGTCGAGTTGGTGCGGAGGGCGCGGCGGGCTTGTGAGATTCTCGCCGCCAGCGGGTAATCATAGCCCCAGCGACCACTTTCTGGTACAGAACCGTCCCGGTACGCCCTCAAACAGAAACAATGCTTTTGGTACGGTACAACCCCTAGCCACCACCCCACTTCCCCCTCTTTCGCCCTCCCCTCGTCGCCACAGCCCGTCAGCCCATTGCTTTCAGCAACCAAAATCACGGCTCTTTGGAACACCGACGAATTGTTTATAAGCTAAACTGCTCGCTTGACGTGCTGCGAGACGCGAGCGTCCGAGAGAGAGAGGGAAAGAGAGCATTAACTGTAGGTACAGGGTTGAAAGTCCGCGTTGTCTAAAATTGCTCTGATTCCTCTTATCATATCGCATCGTAACGGAAAATATTTTCAACGGAAAACCCAAACACCCCCAAAAAATTCGCTCTTTCGTGTGCAGGCGAATTCAAATGCAGAACTAATCGATAGGTCGTATTGATAAAATTCGTGCCCTGGAATAATATAGAAATTGCTGCAGTATCGTTATTTCTGTAGAAGAAAATAATATGCGTAAAAAAAAGTTGGAAGAATTGCAATTTTTTCGATTAGTTTATATGATTATGTACACTGCCGCTCAAAATTTTGCATACACTAGTCGATATTTCTTGCCGCACCAAAAGTTACATAGCTCCGTAAAAAAAAAAAAAAATTACCAAACGGCGTTTTGAAGGGAACAAAATCAGCTTTGTTTTGCTTTTTTGAAATATTTTGTATGATTTTTTTTCGGCCCAGTACGCACTTTTGTACGTGACTGTTCTTTCGGCCTTTTTTCGACCATCGAGAATTGGGCTTATGGAAAAAAATTTGTCATGTTTATCCATGATAAATTTGAACGGAGTATCAGGAGCTCCATTTTTTTTAGTTTCATACGATTTTTTTTTCGCAAAGTCGTTCTATGATTGGCTAAAAAAGACAAATTTTGGGAAATGCAACGTAACTCAAGAACTATAGGGTTTAAAAGGAAATGTCAAAAATGAAAAAGTTGCGTAAGTTTATACTGGATCGACTGGATTTTTTTTCAATTTTCCTTTGAGATTTTTTTAACACTATTTTCGCTTGAAACTCTGATGAGTAGGATGACTTAACTCGAAAAGTATGGCGTTTATAACAAAATATGAGGAGGAGAAACTTTTTTAATTTTCGATCTTAAATTCGCTTTAATTTTTTCAGAATTTTGTTCGGCCGATCCTCGGAGAATCGTCCGAAAAATTGATTAGCGCATCTCGAAAACTATTGAGTTAGAGACAACATATCAAGAGAAAAAAATGTTGCAGTGTTCCGTTTTTAATACGTTAACATTTTTTCAGATTAAAAAAAAAAAATTTTTTTACAATGTTTTTTTTCAGGCCGTCTAGGTGCTTTTGAAACATTGTGAAAAAAATGTCACCTTATTAAAAACGAAACAGTGAAACATTTTCCCCTCTTGATATTTTGTCTCTAACTCAATAGTTTTCAAGATACGCCAATCAATTTTTTGGACGATACTACAAGTTTTGGTCGGAAAAATTTCGAAAAAAATTCTGAAAAAAATTCAAGCATATTTATAATCTTAAATTAGAAAACCTTCTCCTGATATTTTGTCCTAAATGCCATACTTTCCAACTTAAGGGATCTGGCCACCATGTATTTTTTTTTTAATAAACCCTGAACTGTTAAAAACCATTTTAGCTATAGTACGTATTGAAAAACACAAAATTGACTAAGTTACACTTATTTTTCGGCAGGAAGGTTGAGCCGCTGCGGACGGTCGACCGTGCAGTTCGATCCGTGTTTATAACTCGCACGGTTTAGCTCACGCAGCTGTCCTGCGTTATCTCGAAAGTACATTTTTTGAACTGGTACTATCGATATATAGTAAACTATCGGTCCGATTGCTCTCAAATTTTTACACAATACTTTTAGATACGTTATCTAAAATGTCACGTAGGATTTTTACGATAACTTGATTAGTTTTTGTTTTATTATTGTTTTTGCTCGAAAAAATTCGGTAAAAAATACAAATTTTTTTCTTCGGCTCACCATAATTTTTTTAATAGTCGAAAAAAAACCGCTACGCTACATTGTAGCGACACTACTCACGAATGAGCTGATTTTTTTTCTGACGTGACATGACCGGGTAACAGCTGGGACAACGACCACGCGTATCGTGCGGAGGGCCTCCGCGGCAATGTGCATAACGGCGCCATTTTTTAATATTTTGAACGGAAATTTACTAACGTTATTCTTAAAGCCCTTTCTGACGTTGTATAAAAAAATAAAAATATTCCGGCCCATACTTTCGAGTGTATTATTTTTTTTTTTTTAATATACCCATTTTTCGATCGGCTAAGGTGGCCAGACGCCTTAAGCCATCATACTCATCAGTGTCGAGCGAAAATAGGCAAAAAATCTTACAGGAATATTCTTCAAAAATTCCAGGCTATCCAAAATAAACTTACGCTACTTTTTACATCTTTGTTGTTTTGAGTTACATTGCATTTTCCAGAGTTAGTCTTCTTTAACAAAAAATTAAATAACTTTGCGAACAAAAATCGTACGAAACTTTCTAAAAAAACGAAAATGGAGCTCCTGCTATCACGTTCAATCATGGTTTTATCGTTTTATCATGGATAAACAGGACAATTTTTTTCCATAAATCATACGCCTGATTCTCGATGGTCGAAAAAAAACATAAAAAATATTTCAAAAAAGCAAAATAAAGCTGAATTTGTTCCTTTCAAAACGTCGTGCGGTAAATTTGGTTATCTTTTTTTTTGACGAAGCTATGTAACGTTTAGTGCGGCAAGAAATATCGACTGGTGTGTCCAAATTTTTGAGCGGCAGTGTATACGTATAATAAAATTAAATTTGAATATGTGCAACGACAGTAATGAGCGCGCGGTCAATATGCCGCTGCGGCGATCTTCCAAAAACTAATATAAAAAAATATATATAATAACAATAAAAATAATCCTGTATAGACTGGGTAATAATAATGATATCCTATATAGGATAATAACAATCTGTTAAAAATAATAATAATATCCTACATAGAATCCGAATAAAATAATAATAATAATAATAATAATAATAATAATACCCTAAATTGACTGTTCCGGTCTAGATTAAGATCGAGCCTAACCCCCGGGGGTAGGATGTTGAAGTTTGCCTTTTTGGAATGAAACGACTTTTTTTCATTTTTCCTATACTTTTATTAACATCCAAAGCCTTTTTTGGAAATTGAGGTCTTATATTTCTAATAAGAATACGTAGAAACGTGTGACCGATTAAGGCAGCCCAAATAGGCCCAATAAAAAATAATTAATTCTGGCTGCATCGCAACGTTGCAAACTGCAACGTCATAGGGGTAGGTGAATGTTCCCCAGTACGAACTGAGCAAGTGCGTTTCCCGCAGCAATACAATCTATAGTCTTAATAATAATAATATAGCAACATAATAAAATGTAAAAATAATATAAATGTGGATGGTAAAATGTGACAATAATATGAAATACCATTTATGCACAGTAAAATGTAATAACAATATAAAAACGTAAATAAAATGTAACTGTTAGGACCGATTGTAACAATTGTAACGCCTTAAATGTCAAATGGACGACTCATTGTTATAGGTCGTCCATTTGATATCAAATTTTCGACAGTGATCGAAACAAGCACCCTCCTCTATGCGAGCGATCCCATCCCTCTCTTCGCAAATGACAAATGAATAATTCTCGAAGTTCTCCGGGACGATCGGCTTTATTCGCCCCAAATTCAGGGGGAATCTTTCGAAGAAGCGCGGCTCTCGAACGTTTGCGCGAAGAATAATATCGTGTCGAATGTGCTATCGAGTCCACTTTTTTTTCGACCTCGTTTATTCCTTGGGGTCCCGGTATCATCATTCACGTGGGTGTGAAACCCGCGGGAGCAGTCTGCATTTTTTTTATAATAGAAAAACAAGCGTCTCTATCTCATCCCCGTAGCTGGGTGCTCGAAGCGACTTGTCATTTGGTTGACGTTCTCACGACCGCCTCTGAAACTTCCCCCTTGGTTTGCTCCCAATATTTTTTAATGTCTCCTCTGCCTTGCCTTGCCTACCTTCCTCGCTTTGGGCGAGGCCACAAGACGTACGTTGCCGTCACTGTCTCACGGGCAACCGCCCGCCGCTCTTCCGTGGATCACCAGATCCATCATGCCCCATGTATGGAAAGCGAAGAACACCCAACGGAAAACACCACGCGAGGGGGCTGACATTGTCAAGCATAAGCGATGGAAAAGTGGTGTGGCTTTCAGCGATATTTCTGCCTAATCTCTAGAGTGCTTCTTTACATCGTAAGGCTCACGCACATACACAAGCACACGAACATTTATACTCCTCCGCAACCCCAGTTGTTCCTGACCGAAACATTGGGAGCTTTTTCACAAAATGCTTCAGCCCTCTATTTCTTTTTTTTCGCCTCGTCCCGAAACCATGAACGCTTTCTCGTTCAGCTCTTTTGGGGGAGGAGGTCAGCTGTTGAGTAGCAAAATGACGAACGTCGTTTGCGAACATCAAACCCCACACGCCCGCCTCTTCACCCTCTTCTTACCCGACCGCACGCGCAACGAGGAAGCTACGGGGATAGAAAAAAAACGAGCGATGTCGGAGCGTAAGAGGCGGAGGACATTTCACTGGGGTAGAGCGAACGCGGGAGCTTCTTTGTTTCGCTAATGTCTCGTTAGCGTGACAGCTTGGATTTCGTGCACAAACTATGGATATAGTCGCGAGACCCGTAGGGCTATGTCCTATAAAATTCTGACACTTTTTTGCCTTTATACACACACACATACGCACACAGTGTAACATTTCAGTTGCAAAAAAAGTCGTTCCATGGAGACTTCTTTTTAATATCGTCAACGCAGAGATTGCGCAGTTGGGTTCATCATTCTGATTTCCATTACATAGTTCTTATTTGCTTGAATAACAACAGATGTTGAAACGAATCCAATGGAGAAATACTTGGGCGTTTTGGAAATGTAGCAAGTTTCGGTGCATGAGTACCACCACAAATCACATTGTTGGAATAAATACACTATTTTCGCATCGTATTCGTCGAGAAAAGAACGTAGTTGTAGAATCTTTGAATTCTAAAATTAATATTTATGTTTTAATAAAATTAATATGAATATAAATGATCAAACGGACGTACATTAAGGAATATGCATAATAGACTGGCAAAAAAAATTGAATCGAAAATGTTGTTGAGAATGACAAAAAATGAGTGCTGATCAAATTTCAGCCCTTTATATTAATATTTAGAAATCACTCATCGCGATTGACTATTTCCCATTCTTTTAAGATGGTAAAAGCTTTGTTTGCCGCTTCTCAGCTTTATAACTCGCTTACGGGTAAACACTCGGAAATGTCCAAAACATTGTTTTATGGGAAATTTAACGCTTTACAAAAAAGGCCTTTATACGATAAATTCACTCGTTCAGATTTTATTCAACGTCCAAGTTGAATCTATGATAAATTTTTTTACTTTTACGACGAAATTATTGATTTTCTTTATTTTTTTCTGATTTTTCTTAAAAAGTATTGTTTCCTTTTCAAACGATTCCCTAGAATGTTTCTGAAATTCCGAGTTGATTTAAATTCATTGTTATTTGAAAGTACATTAGTACAAAAATATATTCTTGAACCGAATTCAATTGCCCATGCATGATAGATAAATATCTAGGATACAATACTTTTCAAGACGAATCAGAAAAAAACAATAACAAAAATCAACAATTTTGTCACTAAAGTCCAAAAAACTCACAAAATCATGGAATTTATCATCAATTCAACTGTAATGTTGAATAAAATGTGAACGAGTGAATTTATCGTATGAAGGCTAACGACCTTTTTTGTAGAACGTTATATTTCCTACAAAAAATGCTTCGGGCGTTTTCGTGTGCTTACCCGTAGGCGAGTTATAAAGCTGAGAAGCGGCAAACAAAACTTTTACCGTGTTCAATGAATGGGAAATAGAAAATCGCGATGTGGGACCTCTGCATTTTAATATAAAGGGCTAAAATTTGGTCAGCACTCATTTTTTGTTATTCGAAACAACATTTTTAACAAAAACTTTAAAAAATTAAATTTCAATTTTGTTGGGCCAGTCTAATGCATAACCTTAAAGTTAAAAAAATGATTTTCAATATTTTTTTTCGTCTCAGGTATTGGGATGCTAAGGTCAATATTTTGCACACAATTAGTACATAGTCTTGACATGTTACGGTTTTTTTATTGCATAATATATATAAACAACGTAATCATTGTTATTTAATCTCAGGGCTGTAACCTCCGCACGGCTCGGTCGCGTATATGCTCCCAACTCGATTCATCTAAACTAAAAAATAGAAAAATATACTTTTAGTACAATAGTAAAGCTACAAAACCACCGGATACTTTATCGAAATTTTAAAAATTGCATAAACTGCACCGTTTCAAAAAAAGGTCGTTTTCGACTAAAAATAACGACTTTAAACGTTTGTTATTAACAAACAGAGGAACATGTGAAAAAATCATCCGATCGGTTGATTGAATGTGTTATAAAATATGTCCAATCCAAATTTAAAGTAAATCGGATAATTAGATTTTGAGATATGACGTACGCCAAGTTGTAAAGTATACTTTCGAGATAAAGGCAAGAGAAGAAAACGTACTAAATCCACTTTTTCCGTATACAATTTCCGTATAAATGTTTGGGTTTGGTGGTTCACTCAATATCTTCGGTGGTTCTTTATAGTTTTGGGTACGCTAACTACGAATAGGACATTTATTTTGTTCTAGAATCGTTTTTTTTTCGTTTTAAACAATTTAATTGTTATAATGACGATTGTGATGAAAAAGTGCATTGTGTAGAAAAAAAGTTTTTAATAAAAGACGTTTCTTTTGTAATTGACAGTAAAAAAAGGTCTCTTCATTTTTTTGCTAGCTCCATCGGTAATGGGGATATGAACAAGGAAACTTTTAATGAGAGAGACGGAACGATAAGTGAAAGGGACGAAACGATGAGTGGCAGGTGATGCGATTAATTTTCGTCGCTTATATCTCCATTACTAATGGAGCTAGTAAAAAATTAAACGGCTTTTATGAAAAATTTCTATCTAGAAAATGCACGCTTTCGTCCAAAATGTTATTTGAAAAATTTTATTCTAAGAAAGTGCCTTGGTGTATGAACTGCTTGAGATAAAATCACAATTATTTTTCGTACCTTCAATCTGCGATTCTTGCACCATATAACAATCAAACCCCCTGGTTGGACAAAGTCATATCCATGCCCTTAGAAACCATACGTAGATTACAGGGGACCGCGGAGCATGAGAGCCGTAACACAACGGGGAGATATCCGGACCTATTTTTCTTCTATTGTTATCCTAGTCCGGTTATTTTTCTTCTCCTGACGAGAGCTCATTATCATGGGATTGAAATTTGCATCATTGGAGGGCAATGAGAATAATTTTTTTTACGTCCTGACATTTCTATTAGCAGATTTTAGGCTACCAAAATCCCTCCACCACTTTCATAAGATTCTTATTGTGAGATCTGCAATGAATATTTGCAAAAAAGATTTGGTACCGTAATTAAAATAAGGAAATAAAAATATAAATATGAATTTTCGTTGCGTTCCACCGCTGCAAACTTCAATCGAATGATCGATAAATCGAGGCCACGATGTTTGTTCCGCCGAACTATATGAGCGTAGCAAAGCGTCTGAAACGTGGCCGATTTGTTTTTTCAGTTGGATATTGCCGTACGGAATTAGCCAGCCACGAGACCATGTGCGAAGCGATTATGTCGGACGAAAATCTCTTCATCATGTTCCGACTGAATCCGAAGCCGATTGCTTGCCCATTCGCGGTGCCGCCGTTCACGTTCTCGTACAATCGGGGCAAGGGTGACTGCAGCAATCCACCGAGCTTGGCCGAAAGTTGCGCCGATGAGAGTAAACTTTTGCTCAAGTATCAGGCCTGTCCGGATATCGAGGCGACCGAGAGTTACAGTAAGTGTGACGGTTTATACATCTCCGTTAAACATTTTTTACAGCTGAAAAATCTCTTAATCGGATAGTCGTTTGTAGAAACAATTTTGATCGTCGTAGATCGGCTGAAAAAAAACTGCATGTGAAATGTTTATTCAAGTGCAGTAAGTGTCAAATAAATCACGATCGTCACTGACTGCCCCTGGCGAGGCCCTTAGTCCTTTAAAGCGTAGGAAATCGGCCAATCGTTATGTACGCAAAGCTTTAAATCACCAAGTGCCGATGTCAGAGGGTCCCTGGAATTAAAAATAAAAAGAGCGAGAGTTTCAGAGGCTACGAGGGGCTTCCGTAAATTGTTGCTTAATAAAACAGTACAAGGGGCTGCGCCATCCCTTTGGATCGTTCGTAGTCGCTAAACGGATTATAAGCCTAATTCAATTATCATTCTTTTACGCAACGACGGCTCCTGACGGGATTTTTTTCTCCTACCGCCACCCCTTTCATTTCTTTTTTTTTTCACAACGCTGGCCGAGACCCTCGGCTGGCACGAAAAAGAAAGAAACGCGCGTGCCATTAACGTTCGCTCATAGACGTACAGCGTGTTATCACGTGTAAGATATCAAAGTACGTCGCGGGCACTCTTCTAAATGAAATTACTTTTTTTCCTTGCTTAACCGCCTATCTTTGCCGGAAATGTTGCAGTGGAGGAATTGCAGTGTCTGGCGACGTGGAAGGACGGCAGGAATAAATATCTCGTCGGTACTCTCAAGCCCTTCGGCAGAAGTGCACCGGGAAACGAGGAAACTTTCAGGTAATTATAGATTTCCCCGTCCCAACGGCAAATTTGTCCGATATTTCCGTCCCCGTGACCTTTTAGCTGTCAGACTCGTACCCTGCCTCGAAATAACGCTGACAATATCTGCGAAATCTCCGAAGATCTCTCTGGAGATAAAAACAAACACGTCACCTCGGAGTCTTCGAGCCTCGTGGAGATTCCGAAACCCTCTTAAGGCCTAAGGCCACTGTAACGGTAAAAAAAAAGGTTTTTTCACGAATTTTTTGCTTCCAAAATTGAAGGTAATTGAAAAAAAACTTTTAAAGGTGTTATCGGGCATACATTAAACTTTATTATCAAATTTTTTTACAGCAAAAAAAAACAAAATGGCGGTTCCACAGCTATCTTCCCGGGGCATGTTTTGTTTGCAGGGCTCCGCGGCACGCTGCACCACTGGTGCACTTTTGAATCTAGAACAAAAAAAAAACCATTAATCTAGAGGGTTATAGCTAGAGAATGTCGATCGGATTTTAAAAAGTATCAATTTTTGTGGATTTGGCGTGCGTTTGAAAAAAAAAATTGATTTTTGACGAAAAAAACGGCTAGTTTTTTGTTAATAAAAAATCAATAAATAAAGTTATTGAAAATCCCGATCGACATTCTCAAGATAATGTTAATGTTCACATCTGGTCAAAATTTCAAGTAAAAAAAATGAAAATTGTTCGAGTGATGCTGCGTGCCATTTTGAAAAACCGTATTTCGAGAAAAACGCGTTTAAAGTTTTGCGAATAGTTTTTTAATGGAAAAAATAAAAAAAGAAGGTAAAAAAAAATTTACCGTTAGTCTGCAATCCCAGCACCATACATTTGTCCTTCGATGGCCAAATTTTCGTCTGGCAAAATTTACAGTGGCCTTACCCCTTAAAAGGCATTTAGGCGGGGAGATCCTTTAAGGGCAACCGAAAATAAGCGAATTTTCAAGAATGTTTTCGTGTTGAAATAATTCATTCTACATGATTAAAATTGTATGTACATACTATTACATCTTCAAATTTCCCAATTATTTTTTATATTTGAAAAAGGCGGCTTTAAGACACTCCAGAGACGGTTACCGCTTGAGTTGTTCCACGGCGTACAACGTAGCGTCTGGTCTATTGATCTAAAACATCACAGCCAAGAAGTTTTAACTTTCTAGGATCCACACGCTCTATGGGTACCTAAAAATACCAAAGAAAAGTAAAAATTAAAAAAAAATGGTACGTGTTTGAAAAAATGAAAAAAAAAAAAAAAAAAAAAAATTCGCGAAGTTTTTACTATAGTATTTGTTAAGCAAAAAGTCGTTTTATTTAAACAATGTTTGAGACATTTTAGGTTCACATAGACGCTAACTATATAATCTAAAAGTGTGTGAAACTTCAAAATGATCGATCGTATAGTTTATGAGTTATCTTGTTTGCAAAAAGGTGGTTTTCAGAAAAACGCGTTTAAACTTCCAAGACAAACATTTTGTGACTAAATGACCGACTGATCAATGTCCGATACCTGTGCCATTCCCTCAGCTTTCTCGTGGAGGTAATTTTCGCTCACAAGCTCCTCTTTACATTACAAAGGCATCGCCCCCTTTAAGTCGGTACACTTGATCGAAATAGCCGATTGGAATATTCCAAATCGAGTGGTAGACTTATCCGGACTTTGAAGACGAGTACGTCCCAAAATTGCGTGACTAAAACAATTCGATATGTTTCACACACGACGTTACACAGTACACAGACTCACACATGGCCACACGGTACGTGTGTTGCACTTGTAATTATAGAATTGTACGTGGAATGTGGATCGAAAGTGGCGCAAACAAGCGCTCCCATCTGCTAATAGAGCTAGCCCTCGAGGAACAATTTCTGAAATTGCCTCGGAGTAATATAGAAACGGGACAGAGAAGAGGAAGAGAAAAAAACACGTGATAGAGAACAAACACGAGTATTGAATGGCACCCCGGGGAGAGATACACGAGTACGAACTACTGCACAATGTCGTACAATGACGACGGCGAATACGACAACGACGACGACGACGACGACAACGACGACGACGACGAAGAGGACGATCCGGCGAATTACACGCAATGATTCTAATCGGAGTAGGAGTTCAATTAGCCAAATTGCGTGTACCGCTCGGCCATCATACGGAACGTTAAATTGACAGATAAATCAATTAATGAAAACCTTCGAGAGCTGCCACTTGATACGGCGAGAACACACGTGTTGAGGGTGCATTTACCGCTTCCGCTTGACGAGGGGAATATTTTTCACTTCGCAGTGAGCATTGCAATGAGATTCATCGTGTCATCGCGTGACTTTGTCTTATAAACACCGGACAATGTCATAGAGCCGCTATTTTTTTTCTTCTAAATATCGTAAAACAAGATAACGATGAAGATAAAAATCCGGAAGGACTGTGTCCGAATGCCACCGCGCAATGAATTGCGTGCCGTATACCGAGCGGGTGACATTTTTACCGAGCTTCCGATGGAATCGTAAAAGCTCGCAAAGCGCGTACGAAGGAACGTTAGAAGTCATAATGAAATGGAGATAGATGAAAAAATGATTAGAAAATTGTATCAAATAATGCACATGTGCCTCGTTAATTAAGGGAGGACGCCACTGTGACGGGCCGAAAAAGGTCGTTTTTTCCCGAATTATGTTGTGTACTCGATTATTTATTTGGAATTTGAAAAAAGAGCTGTTTATTAGGCATACATTGAACTTACTTCGTGTTAATTTGTACTTAAAAGAAATTAAAAATTCACAAACTTATTAAGGGATAATAGAGCCGTTCAAACACATTTTTTTATGCAATGACATAAAAATGTGGTCGAACGGCTGGATTAATAACCTGACAATGGTTGGTCTGAAAAATGAAAATAAAAAGTTTTATAATCTATATAAATGTAGTTCTCGTTGTAGATAGCCGTATTTTAAAGAAAACAATTTCACAAAATGGCGGGTGTTCGAAAAAAGTGTAATTTTGACGAATTATTTAGTTTGAAATTCTAAATTTCAAACAAGAAAAAACGGCTACGTACAATGATAGCTACTGCAATTACGGAAATTTTGTTTTTTTTAAAATTAAAAATCGGACAATTATATAGCTAGAGTTATGAATCCGGCCAGGTCGAAAAAAAGTGGTTTCGAGAAAAACGCGGTTGAAAGTTTTAATATAGGTAATTCGTTGCGCTACCTGCGCTCACTAAAGTGTCTGTAACGTGGTCAATTTTCAACATTTCAATTTGAATTTTTTTTTCACATGAATATGTGAAAAATATTCAAGTTGAAATATTGAAAAAATCTTTTTTTTACCCGTCACTGTGGTGTTTAGCCGCCTTAATACAATTGTAATTAGGTGAAAAGAAGACAAATATGTGCTCGCAAGTATTTTTTTGCTAATAAGTCGATGTATGTGCTATTCGTTCTGTGCAGATGCTTTTTGTACGAGAAATCTCATCAGGGCGGAAAAGTCGTGTACGAAATTGCCGAATCCGGGGAATCAACGTGCAATGGCCTGAACTCCGTGTCTGAAGGCTCGAAAACTATAAAACTCATGAAAGGTAAAGAATAAATCGATAAACTGTATTTTGCAAAAAAAATAATTGATTGTTTCAGTTTTTTCGTAATTTTTCATTGGGTCTATTAATTTTTATATACGTTTTTTATTCTCAACTCCTCTCGTAGCCGACAAAGAGCACAGCAGATGTAAATATCCCTCGTGGGTTACGAAGCATCACCATTGGCGCTCGTTGAACGGATCGAGAATTTATCATTTCACGACGCGCAATGCGACTTTGAAGGTCCGTTCTCAGGACGAACCGGCGGACAATTTGCACGAGGAAAAAATCGTCTGCCACAATTTGGAGCCAGCGGATCCGAACGACAATAATCAGAGAAATCGAGTCAAACTCGTTGCTCACATTACGAGTGGATGGTACGTTCGAATGTGTTCAATTATTTTGAAGATGACACGAATCAGACACAATTTCGTTCGATTATTACTTCGTATAACCAAATCTCGTTATTACATTCGCATTAATAATTTTTTTCCCGAAGTTCAATAAATAGCCACGTCGCTTTCTCGCTCACAAAAAGTCAAAATTCCGCAAAATAAAATTTACTTATGTAGAAGACTTGTTAATTTAGTGCACTTGTACTTTTAGCAATATTCTTGGTCAATACGTACAAAGAGGCGTGATATTAACAGCTGCAATCGAGATGAACGAAAAAAAAGTCTTTTGCTCGAAGCAGTCAACGAGAAACAAGTTTTCCCACGTTCGAGACTCATTGAAAATTGAGTCCTTTTGACGGCAGAACTGCGAGTACGATATTTTTCTCCGTATCACGAATTTTCTTCAATATTTCTAATTTCAGCGATATCGGCTACGTCTGCATGATTTTCCACAAAAGATCGTCAAACGTGATCGAGATTCAACAGTCGAGTGAGTACCAAAGTATCGGATATTGCCCAGCCCTCCTCCGCCCTCCTCCGCCTAGATTTTTCACCTCGTAACCCGTCACTCCTATCATCGACACTTTTCAAACGACGTATTTTTCCATTCGTCTAACGAGAACATTGTGATTCGTTGTTCCAGGCGAAAAAGCAATTATGCCGGACGCCTGTTCGCAATCGGATCCCTCGACCATGCCGTACACGACTTTGATAAGTGAGTAAACGATTGGTAACGAAGATAGAAATAATTTTAAAAAGGCGCACAACCACGGAGAAAAAGAAAACGTGAGAAAAAAAATGGGCCGGTGAGAAGTTTGTCGGATTTGCGGATGTCTCGACGTTTAATAATTTCTGATTTATGAACGAACGTGGAATAGCTTGTCCGACAGAGCGAGAGAGAGAGAGAGAGAGAGGGAGAGAGGGAGAGAGTCAGAAAGAAAATGAATTATCGCTGAGGGCAATAATGTAGAAAGCCGTTTCGCGATCGTATCGCTCGGACGAAGATGAATGCTCCGCCAGACGTCGCTTTTATTCTTTTATTCTTTTCTTCCTTTCTCCATTTCTCCACTTTGCGCGAAAACGAAATGTGAAAAACCGTTAAGAGGTCTCACCGACAGTTGTCCTCCTATCACAACTAGTTCTTAACCAGGCGGTGAATTTTTATTTCCAGCTGCGAGCCTCGAGCCGAGAAAATGTCCACAACCTGGCCGCTACACGATTCTCGACTTTTTGCCGACCAGCTCGCTCTCGATGGTTGCAAGGCGGCGACAAAGGCGCGCCGGCCTCAAATCACCGAGGACCGCGGCAAAAATGACCTGGCAGGAGGACAACGAGGACGAGGAGTGCAAGTACACCGACATACAAACCGGCTGCAGTTCGCCCAGTCAGAGCGAAATGACGATTGCAAATACCTGCGAGAGAGAACAAATGGGTACGTCGGAGACACGCCATTTTCGAGGAAAAATCCATTCTATTTTCCGACCTCCACGATTTTTATGCTCTGCAAATTTTTCGTTCGCGCTCGCATGTACGCGTACTTCGTTTGCACAAATTCTGCTCGATATCTCAAAATTCGAGCTAGTTGAAATGTTCACTGAACTTTTCGAATGGGAAAAATACACAGTTTTGAAAAGCCTAAGCCGATTTTTCCGATTCTTGCCAAATTGAATCCATAGAGTGCTTGAGTGCCACTATTGGCGAGAAAAAATTTCAAACAAAAATCAGTATCCCGTTATCCCCCGGTTTATTGAATTTAGAGAGCGAGTAATTTTTCCCCGTTTCACAACATTTCGAGCGCCTGCCCATTGAAATCACGGAGAAAAAAATTCGCCAAAACAAAGCCAGCTCCATGGAGCAAAATCGGTAGAAATTAATCCATCAGCATGGAGAATCCATTTCGAAATTTGTGCGGAACGATCTTTTTCTCCAATTCTTTTCTGGAATATCCGTAAATTAGTGTTTATTTTTTTCTGATCGCAGCTTATTCGTGCCACGATAGCTGGGAGGAAGACGGTACGTGGTACACGATAGTGTCCCAGAAGAGCGGTCAGACGAGTCTCGAATCCGATCAAACGTTACGAGATGTCGTAACGTTTACGTGTTTCTCGATGCGATGGGTCGACGCTACGGCCAAATTGCCGCACCGTAGCTCCAACAGGCACGAGCAACAAGAACAAGAATTATGGCTGTCGAGGCCAGCTCGTACTTGCCAAAGAGAGGCGACCGATCGATGGACGTACAAGCTCTCCAGCCAAGGTATTGTACCGTATTACATCACGCCTCCCGTGCTCCTCCTAGGTACAAGTACTCGCTGACAGGGAGGGACACAGAGAAAGAGAGGACAGAGGGAGAGAGGTGTTAACGCGAGACTTATCGTATTCTATGCTAATTTATTCCTCCCTTCCGATTGTTTCGTCTCTCGTACACATTAAGGGCTTTCGCTCTGCCAAACTGCATACCGGATGTTTGTCGAGTCTTTGTTAAAATTTCAATACAGTCGAACGCTTTGTTTATTCCTAATAATTGTAATAGTATTTTTTTCACAACAATATTATTCCCATTTTCGGAGATTCTCGAAAGTCTCGTCAAGGGCATGTACAAGATCAACATAACATCACAAATTTTCGAATCCAGTTTTCGCAAAGATAGTCGAGTTTTTAAGGTAAAACTAGCATCAGACTCTGAAGAATCCCCTGACGCAGAGCTCGACGATTTCTTTGCCCTGAATATTATTGATCTTTGCGAAGCATCGGTTCGAAAATTTTAGCTATCTCTCGCACTCGTGTGGCACGTGGTACACCTACTACTACTTATACATACAATACACCACCTAATACTACCTCTACTTCGTTACCACGTGTCACACGAGTGCGAGAGATAGCTACGATCCAGTCTAAGAACTAAAGCCACACCAGCGCTTAGAAAAAGGCTAATTTTAAGAATTCTTTTAACGAGTGCAATGAAAGCAGTGGAAAATTAAATTGGAAAACTTTATTATACGTAGCTTTAAGTGTACGAAAATGTTTCTCTGCAATTTTTCAAACAAAAAAAATGGCGACGTCCGAGTACAAGACTGTAGAGTAAAAAAATCTTCGAAAGATATACAAAAAGCTATAGCACTGCGTGCACGAATTAGAAAATACCTTCTTTACAAGAGGTAGTGCAGATTTGATTTAAAACTTTCATTTTCGAGCAAAAAGGTAATAACCAATCCCAAATATCTGAGAAGATACGTTCGAAAATTCAAGAAAATCGGTGCATATTTGGCTGAGTTACGTTTCCGGCTAGTTTAAAAAACATTATTTCAAGAAAAACGCGTTTAAATTTTTAAGCAACATTTAGCAGCAGCAATTGTCGATTCACCTTTAATCTGCAATACCAGCACCATAAATTAGGCCTTCCAAATGAACATAGTCCTCTTCCTGTTATTTTGTTGAAAGTTTGAAAATCCTCGAGTGGCTTTAGCCGTTAAACGCTTTCGTCTTTTTTCCAGGAGTCTGCGAGGATCTGACGAGGGCAGCGGCGAGCGCAGCGTCTTCGTCATCGCTGTCGAGAATATCGTTTGTTCTCGCGGCTGGTACTGCTATACTGTGCAAATTATTATCAAGGTGATGAGTTTCGGCTGATCGGAACATTTTCCTCGCGGGTCGCATGTATTATCACTCGCGTTCTCGCTGAGAGAATCGAGTTGCCAGGCAGCTATGGATCCACATATAGAAACGCATATATATACATCGGAACTGCTGGAAGGAAGTTATTCGGACGATCGGTGCGAATATATCCATCATTCCGACGATCGCTACCCCGCGGAAACAAGAAGTCGGATATACGTGTATAGGGAAATTCTCTAGCGTACTAAAATTATACAAACATACACGGGCGTAGGCACACGCACACATCTCGTCACCACGTCTGGGTAACGTTCGTGGCAATTATCGCGAGTGTCGCGGGAGCGAATCCCCTTGTACAGCACGTACGAGTCCATTAGACGAAGTGCTCTAACCCACGATAACGTGACTACGGAGATACATTCAATTCTCTATACACTTGACACGTGTTTCGCGCGATAAACAACAAACAAAAAAACACGACGAATAAAAGGGTATACGCGAACGTGTGTGTGTGCGTGGGAGACGGAGACAACTGTACACGGCGAAAATTCGATCCCAGCAAATTCCGTAATAATAACGATGAAGATATTTAGCGTATGGAAGAAAACCGCGACGACACGTTCCTGCGAGTAAAAAAAACGAACGAAAGAAACAGAAATATTGTAAATATTATCAGGGTATAAGAGTTTAAGGAAATCGAGAGTAAAACTCGAGCGTTCTCACCCAGTGCAAATTATCGAGGCCACTCAACGGAGGATATACTATATGCTGATAACCCGACACGAGGATTTAAGAAATAAATTAATAACGATACGACACGACGTGGACAAGATAGACGGGGCGAAGAAAGCGGAAAAGGGATTTTTATTCATTAGCTAGTTGCACATCTGTATATAATAATTTAAATACTTGTATAAAGACTGTTTTTTATTAAGAGATAGGAGGGGAGAAAAATAAAGTTTAAAAGAAATAAAGCTGCCTCGTGAGTGATATTGATGGAGCTATGACATTTTTTCTTTTCTTTTCTCGCAGGATTATGCACAGACGCCGATCGATGTTTGCGAGATTTGATCGTCTCGTGGACAACGATTTCTTTTCTGCAAGCCACCACTGTGACGTGTGTACATATATATATATATATATATATATATATATATATATATATATATATATATATATATATGTGTGTGTGTGTGTATATGTATATGTATATGTATGGGTCATTCCATGTCAAATCGACAAATTTTTTACCTGACCCCCTTTGATTTCGCTGAAAATTTTCTATCTTTTTCTACCCCCCGAAAGTTATTTTTCAGAATTTTTTCAAATTTTTTTTCCCGACTCAAAAAAAGTTATGAATTTTTGAAAAAAACCGCTCTTTTATTTTTAAATTGCCAGAACTTTTTCAAAAATTGACCGTTTGGGAACTTTTTTTTTTCAAAATTTTTGTTTTTAAATGTAGTTTTCGAAAAAAAATATGAAAAAATTTTCAGAATCCCAGATATATGAAATATTTTAGTTTTTTTGAAAAAACCGTAATTTTCTCAAAGTCCGACCGTTTTTTTTTTTTTTTTATTTTGCTCTAAAAATACTTCAACTAATTCTGCAATGATCCCCGTTAATCAAAAGATGTGACGACAATCGCTTCTAATTTTTTTTCTTGATTATAAAAAAATTTTTGTTGAATTTTTGCTGATTTTATATAACTTTGTTATGAAATTTTTTTTATTTCCTCGTGAAACCTCAAAAGTTAAAAAATAAAATTTTATTGGAGAATTTCAAGTGATTATCGTCCAAGAAATTGTTATTTAAAAAAAAAAAAAAAAAATTTTCTCTCATTGACGCTATTTTTTTACTCTTATGGACGTTTTTTTTGGTACTGAAATATGACAACTTAACGTCATTTTGGTACTGAAACATGACAAAATAACGTCAATGAGAGAAAAAAATTATTTTTTTTTTTAAAATAACAATTTCTTGGACGATAATCACTTGAAATTCTCCAATAAAATTTTATTTTTCAACTTTTGAGGTTTCACGAGGAAATAAAAAAAATTTCATAACAAAGTTATATAAAATCAGCAAAAATTCAACAAAAATTTTTTTATAATCAAGAAAAAAAATTAGAAGCGATTGTCGTCACATCTTTTGATTAACGGGGATCATTGCAGAATTAGTTGAAGTATTTTTAGAGCAAAATAAAAAAAAAAAAAAACGGTCGGACTTTGAGAAAATTACGGTTTTTTCAAAAAAACTAAAATATTTCATATATCTGGGATTCTGAAAATTTTTTCATATTTTTTTTCGAAAACTACATTTAAAAACAAAAATTTTGAAAAAAAAAAGTTCCCAAACGGTCAATTTTTGAAAAAGTTCTGGCAATTTAAAAATAAAAGAGCGGTTTTTTTCAAAAATTCATAACTTTTTTTGAGTCGGGAAAAAAAATTTGAAAAAATTCTGAAAAATAACTTTCGGGGGGTAGAAAAAGATAGAAAATTTTCAGCGAAATCAAAGGGGGTCAGGTAAAAAATTTGTCGATTTGACATGGAATGACCCGTATATATATATTCTGCGTACACTCGAACAAAAAAGGGACTTTTTACTCGTGTACTTACGAAACTCGATGTCGACAAACGTGCGCGGACCTTCCGGAAGCGTCGATGGCGTTTCTTCATACGAAAAAAAAAAATTGTGTCTACAATTGCCAAATCTATTAAGCAACTGGGCCATCAATGAGCTGGAGATTTCAATGTATACGGAGAATTTGCCAGTGCGTTGAAAAAAAAGAGGAAAAAAACGTGAGAGCCCAAATTAACGACGGAACAGAATACAGAGAGAGGTAGACCGTAAAAAAAAAGATAACCGCAAATCTCCAAAATACTTTTTTTACGTTTCTATATTCGCTATTTTTATGGCGTGTCATTTGCACGTTCCGGTACTTCGATGCACCGCAAAGAAAAACCCTGAAGTTTGAAAAAAGCATGTTGCGATACTTGTTTTTCAAGATGGATTCATTTTTTTCTCAATAATATGAACGATATTTTTTTCCCTAGCTGTGTCGTCTCGATGAAATTTATCATTCGCAATAAATACGCGTATTGCTGTACGTTTTTTGAGCTCCGAAACTGGGCTCGATTTCCACTGAAATTACATTGTATTGTTTTTGATATCTCGCGTAAGCGACAAGTTCCAAACAACAATGACAAAAACCAATCACGCTGCGACGGAATAAATCCCATTGATAAACACTTCTCTCCTTTTACCTCTTTCTCTCTCCCTCTCTCTGTTTCTTGAAACGAAGAACGACCGGTAACGTGCGCGAAGGAATGAAAATACGAAATTACGAACTGTAAATAAACATAGTGTATACATGTACATCGAATATACCGGAAGGCGAATTAAATATACCTGAAGATAATTTTTAATACGGCTAAAAAGGAACACGTAGGAATTATTAGGATATATGCAGGGACGGTATTTTGACAAGCCTGACAATTTATAAAAGCGCAATGCCTCGACAAGGCTTAAACGAGAGTGTGTGTGTGAAAATGGGTAAATTCGGTGAAAAAAAACGGAATAGAAACAAAAGTGACGTTTTACGCGCGTCCAATTGCCACTTAGCGAGACGCGGTTGAAAACGAAAAAAAACAAACAAGTGCAAACGTGATTCGAGGACTATTGAATGAAAAAAATGTACCGTACAAGAAGTATATATATTTACAAATATATATATATATACATACACACATATATATATATTTTCGTTTATCACTGTGATGATTGCATTGAATATTATAAATATTAGGAGAACTTAAGGGGCCGTTTGAGTGTTGTTTTTTCTTGCCACTGTATAGTTACGGGAGTCCTTGATTATAAATTATAGCAAGGATTTTTGGGGAAAGGCTGGGAGCTTACGAAGACGAGACGAAAAATGATTTTATAAAATCGTACGCGGGCTTCTTGCTTGACTACATAAGAAAAGAAAAAAATCATTACTTTCGATCTAATTATGTAAAGGAATATGTATGATACTACTAAAGTAATGCGTAAGGGAAACAAAAAACATGTTGGAGGTAATTTCTGTGGTATCGCGCCGTTCCGCGATTGTATACTAACGCACGTTCGGAGATGGACCGCTCTCGTGAATGCGCGAAAAAAGCCTTCGACGCTTTTTCTACTCCTTTATTTATTATCCGTTATTCTGTCCAAGTGTCGGTACCGTATCGTTGCAAGCGGGTGTTCACTCATTGCTCCCCAATGCGAATCATCATTGGTATTTCGTGTACTACGAGAATGAAGTAAAAAAGGACCGAGTACGGACGAGAATATTCAGCAAAAGAAACAAAGATTTTTTTTCATTTGTGAAGAGCAGCCGAGAGTCGTCTCATCTCTGGGCCACTCGTTTTATTCGTTTTGAAACACGTTATTTCATTTTCGAAAACGATCGTCATCGTCAAATGTTTTATAAATCCCATGGAATGTAAAGAAAACAAGAGTTAACAAACAAAATGCGACAGTGCGAGTCGATAATAACTCTACTCGCTATTCGCGTGATAAAAATAAGTCCGCTCATTTACACGACCCACACAAATATGCAGCCGCGAAAAAAAATTGCCGAATGGGGAAACCCCTAGTATTTGACAGCAAAACAACGGAAAAATAAAATCTTTGTCAACTGCAAAAGCCACGTGGGCGGAAGGCCGACGTTTGCCAAAAAATTGTGTTATCGCTTTTCTCATTTTCATGTAAATCCGCGAACACGATACGGCCACTCGGTAAGCTTTTTGTATTTTCGATCGTGTAATCCGCCTTTTTCTCAGACACCATGGAGTCGATCGAGGCTTGTAATGTTACGACACACACGGTACCACTGTAAGTGCCGGTCGACCGCTGACTGTCAGGATATGAGCTAGCATCGTGTGTAATGTTCATTATTATATTTTGAATACGAAATATATATATATATATATATATATATATATATATATATATATATATATATATATATATATATATATATATATATATATTGAAATCAAATTTATGTATTCACTACGATCATTTTCCAAAATTACAATGTTACATCATTCTTTTTCCAATACCTTCGTTAATGAAAAATATATTGATTGAAGACACTCCGATCATCGTCGATCCTTACGTCTCTATGAAAAAATCCTCCGCTCCTTCGTTAACGGATTATGCCTAATTGTAATAGTCGAAAGCGGCTCATTTTTGGAATTTTTAAAATAAAGAATCGTGACGATAAATTTCCCACGTTATCTAAATCAAATAAAGTAAACAGATTCCGTTAGTGTATTATTTTATCCTATGATTACTCGAAGGAATTTCCGAAATATCAAATTTTATAAAAGTGGCCCACGTTTAAAATGGGACTTGATTTTTGCGAAAAAAATTAGCACTTTTTGTTCATCAAATCGAAAGTATCCATCGGAAAAAAATCTGGAAAAAGCCGCCAAAAGTCCAGAAAGATGGATGTAGTAGTTTTTGAAAACGTACTTGCGAGAAAAAAGCGTTTAACGTTCCGAAGGTTGTTCCGAGCGTTCCGACGGTCGTCAACATGCCTATGTGTCAATTTTGATCTGATCACCTTGAAATTTTCAGGGAACATTAATAAAATGAAATACAGTCAAAATATATTAGTTTTGAAGAAAAAAAACGTGATTTTTCGACTCTTACAACTAGGTCTTAATGAAGAGAGTCAGGAAATGTTCTTCTCGAAGATTCGACACTGGTTATGGATTAATAAAGCGCTTTTATGATCGATAACTTCACGTTACTTTATTACAGAGTCGTATAATTCGGGTGGTTCATTAAAATTCATCATTCGCCAACTTATCTAAAAATTATTTTATAATACATTGGTTTCGTCGCTGCTAACGTTTTCGAGATTTTAACGCTCAAGTCTCGGGCCTGCGGGGTGGGAAGGTCATAGTCGGTATGTAATACGTTGCGTATTACCGATACAACAATTATATATTAGAATATATCATAGATGAATATAAATGATAATACAAGTTGCGAGAAGTAAATACGGGAGTATTTCTTCATCAGACGACTTATTCTTTCTTTTTTTAAAACGTTACGAGGGCTGGTCTCGGCTAACTTTAATTCTAATATCACTATATACAATAAGTCTACACGATTATACAATCATTCCTTCTCGCGCTCTCTCCCTTTCTCTCTGTCCCTCTCGCTCTACGCTCACTCGTGCAACGATATTTCCGGTGGAATAAAAAATATTCAATGGAAGTTTAGTTTTCGGGAAGTCACTGACGTTTCATGTATCACGATTTCAACGTGAAGGAACATAATAAATTTGGTATATATATTCATGATTCGGAAGTGAAAAATTTGAAACTTTCGTTTTTCGTTTCTTCGTAATGAAGATCTCACTAGTTGTAATTCGGAAGCGATGCGATGTCTGCCTCAAAAAATGAAAGAATTTTTTCACTCGTGTCTCTGATCTATCATCAATCACTTTGTAAAGTTGATCTACAAAATTGGTGTGTGCTCATGATCGAGGCTGCTCGTATGCTCAAAGCTTAGCAGTAGTTTTCTAAAATACAATGAACAGTAACAAACGCTACAAATCACCCTGAATGATAAATCTACATATTCTTTTTTCGTTTTCAAAGTGACAAGGGGCCTTCGTTGCTGGCTCTAATCCAATGTGGCATCTTTGCGTCATTGGCGACTCACTGTATCGAATTTTTCGAGGATAAATATAGCCATCGGGCACGTCACTACGATTCTAGGACAAGTACAAATCTAATTGCTATAAAATATAACATCAACGATTCCCCACCGATCGTCGATACGTGTCAATATACAGACCCGTCCATATATTTGAAGAAAAAACCGAAACTAAACCACTATTTCGAACAGTATTCTTGTTTCTTTTTTTCGTCAATTGTGAGATTTGTGAATTAGAAAACTTGATTCGGACGTTTTTACGTATAAGTAGCGATGCACGGAAATTATTGTGAGTCGTAAAAAGGCACTATGTAACGTCGGATGAACAAAATGACTTTTTTTTCTTCTTCGGTATTAACAACGCGAGGACGATCATGAAGAGATTAGCTACGACGTTTCTTTCTCCTATGAGACGATAAAATTTTTAAAGTGCACGTACATATCCACACACACAAATATAAGTATTTTAATTTACGCTACGCTTTGTACCAATATTTTAAGATTTTCACACTCGTCTCGTTTCATCCTTTACGCTCATTATTCGGAGTACGGATGCACGTTATTCTTCTTTTCTTCACCATTAGCATTTCTTTCAAAATAATTTCTCTCGGCGAGAATTTTTGTCACGCGGTATACGAATCCTCGATGGAAGGTTTTGGCAGTTATTCGACCCTTCGATGATTCTACTGTACTCGCGTGTATGCCTCGTGCATTAGACACAATCGTCGATAGATTATATTCATGATATGGATTATATTTATCGCTCGTTTGATTTCGTGTATCGTATAGATGTATATATAGATCTGAGTGGTAACTCCCGATTCGTTGGCACACTTGGAGATGCGTGTATTATTCAAGCGAGTTTTGCCTCCTCGTTTATTCCTCCATTGTCTCGCTGCTTACCGTTAGTACTCTTTTTTTTTCCCCAACACGCAGCATTATTTATATTTCTACACAAGGCAGACAGACGAAGGATTCCGTTGAAGAATAATTCAAAGGTACTACGCTTACCGTCGAGATGGAGAGAGGAGCGACGAGATGCGATACGTGGACATTCAAAAAGTTTTTGTGCGATCCACTTCGTTCACTCTTACGTTCGCTCGATCGCAACTCACGGGACAAGATGTACTTTTCATTATCTCACTTGCAAACCACTCGCAAAGGGCTCGTCAATCTGTCGTGACGATAAATTCTCGACATTGAAAAAAAAAATCCTTGGGACTTTGATGTAATGCTTTTTTATATTTTGTTTGCTTTATAAGTTTAGTCTCAACGCCATACGTAGAAATACTGTTTCTTTTTCCTCACGAGCGTGAATAAGTTTCGCACAATTGACGTCAAATTGTATGGAAAATCACACGTCTTTTAGACGGAGTACCAGCCCTCGGAGGGAGCAGTGAATCACGTATCTTTGGAGGACTAAAAGGTTTCTGGAAGCCGCTTCGGTCTGCTGATCCACTTTCACACGGACGCGCAAAGTTCTCTGTGCCAAGAGTCTCTCTCTCTCTCTCTCTCTCTCTCTCTCTCTCTCTCTCTCTCTCTCTCTCTCTCTTTCTTTAATTGACACAACGCGTGGGCCGCGGAACTCTACTGGCACACAATATCGACAATGATGCGTCACTGAGGTGACTCGAGAAATCATTTTTTTCCTGTTTCGACGACCCGATGAAGACGAACGATTCTCATTTGTCAATTAGGCGACAGGAAGTCATCTGGAAACTCCGAGAGGGAGTTTTTTTTCAACAATATTTCTTCAATTTCGTGCACAGCGTACGTGTCGCTCTACATTTGTTTTTCCGATTCTCGGCCCCGAATACTCGTCGGTAAAATCATTGCATGATTTCTTGTGCTGGGTGCAGGTGCGAAAAAAAACGTTCCGTCGGTCAGCGTAACGCTGTATCCGGCATACGTGACGCATAGTCGTCGATCGCGGGAGATCGGTGTCTCCAAAAGTCACGCTCAGAGATAAACGAGGCAAAGTAAAAAGAATATCAATTCTCTTCGAGTATCGTGACGAGTAGCATTTGTTATCTCGTCAAAATCTCAGGATTTTGTTGACTCTGTTGTATCTCGTTGTTCTGGTTTTTCGTATCTGGCTGTCCGTAATTAGGTGTATTGGGGGCTCTAGTGTTCGGTCTTATGGACTTTAACTTGGTCGTGCCGCCATATTTGAAATTAACGTCGCTGCAAGTGTCGAGGGGATGCACGGTCCCGGTGAGGCTGCTGTTCGAATCGCTGCAGGTGTCCTCGAGCCGGGAGGTTGGAACTCTCTTTAGGGATCCGAGCTCGTACGCCGATTTGGCTGGTTTGAGCTTGATCTTTGCATTAGTGAGCGGGAGAGAGACCGATTTTTCCAAGTTCAGCGCATCGATCTTGATACTATTCTCGTGGCTCTTTTGCAATATCGCCTCGCTCGTGGAGCTCACATCGTCCGTTATTTGTATGTCGATATTCACTGTTTTAGGATCGTTCTCATCGTTGTTGTTGATATTGCTATTGTTGTTGTTCGGACGATCGGTAGTACTCTCGTTCCTCAGTGCAGCCATTTGCGCACGTTGCTGCTTAATGTGATTGTGCGAATTGGCAAAGAATGACGACATTTTCTCGAGTTTCGAGCCAAGATTCGGTTGGCTCAGAGCTGATTTTAAAGGATATGGGGCTTCCATGAGGCTGTTACTCTTCAGAAACTTGGCGGCATCTCGGCCCGTCGAACTACTCTTCGTTGGCTCGTATCTGTTATTGTTGTCCTCCAAAACCTTGAGGGGATAAGATTTGGCGCTGCTGTTCCGTCGCTTCTCGGCAACGCTCAATTGGGCCACTATTCTCCTCACGTCGCCCGGCATCTCGATGTCCGTCCGTGATTCGATCAATTGTTGAATGAACGAACCGAGAGTCGCTACGGTCACCTCGAGACTACGATTTTGGGACTCCAATTTGTGAACCGACGACACCTGAATGGATCGCGTCGTTTCCAGACGATGCAAGTTGCTCATGGCGGCCTGAGCAACGAGAAAAGAAGAAAAATAGGTTTATCAAGTAGATGAAAAATCCATGCCAAATTTTAGCTTTCTTATTCAAGTCTAGGTCGTATCGATTTAGGGGGTGAAAATACCATATCGATGTATGTTTACCCCCTGAATACGAATTCACCGTCCATTACTCTCAATTTCCATTAATAAATTATTTTTAAAGACGCTTTTTAACGCTATAGGAATTAACGGTAAAAATGTTTAACCGCACTTGAGAAATATTAATTATTTGCTCAGTTTTTCAAGTTCTCACGTACGGAGCATATTTTTCTAATACACGTGCGCGCTATTTCAAGAGTGACAATTGGCCATTATCGTTTCGAAACGCATAAAAAATACGTGATCAGTATAAAAACATCCGATGCGTAGCCCGATTATCATGAATATTGACGAGAGATCTAAATCGACTATAAATCACCTCGAGTTGATTGTTGAGATGGGAGACCTGTTGCGTCAGTTGCTTGTTCATTACTTCGAGTTTTTCCATATTTTCAATCTGCGGCTTGACCGATATCATCTCCTCCTGCAAAACTTGATACTCGACCCGGTACTCGTTAAGTTGCTTGGCTATTTCCATGTCCGGATAAAATACTCGCTTCATGACACGATCCAGCACAGCCTTGTCCACAGCCGGTACTTTTGTCTGTGGAAATCAACGAACGTTCGTGAATGCTGAGTCTCCGTTGCGGACTTGTTCGCCGAGTGGAGAATGTTGGCAGTGTCACTCACTTTTAGATATTCCATGATCTCCTCGAAGCTGTCGCAGCAGAGCAACTGATCCTGATGATCCTCGAGAAGAGCCAGAGCCACGCGAAATATCACTTCGGAACTCTCAAGAAATAGTAAATCTGCAAAAATAAACATCACACCCAATACATGTAGTAGACCACGGTGTTACGTCGACAAAAAAAACGGCTGGTGGTTGAGAGACGTGCAGCATGCGTAATTTGATCCGAAGGCAAGTGTGTGCTCACCAAAGACCCTGGTGACAAAGCCCAATGGGAATTGACTCGCGAAGAGCGTCAAGAGCCAGGGTGCCGCGTAAAGGGTCGGAGAGACTTCGTGCTTGTCAAAATGATCATAGATCGCGGGTAATCTGTCGTGGAGGAGCCTGGATAGCTGGTAAAGATGCAATTGCAGAGCGGCCATATCGGGAAGATACAACTTTCTGAGGCCTCGTCGAAACATCAGGTGTCGCAGGAGAAAGAAGGCTTGATCCTCCGACATCTGGGGATAACGAATGAGCGTTGAAAGAAAAAACACCGCTTACAATTGTTACCACCAGTCTGTAAAGAGGTATTAGAATATGCGTTCAAAGGATAGTTCGGCTTTGGGGAACGAATACGTACGTGAAGAAGAAGCACGCCAGCAACGAAACTGAGTCCCTGGCAATATCCGACCTCGTGATCGAGCAGCGAGTACGCCTTCAATAGATTGAAAAGTGCCAATTGTCCGGGTCCCAATGGCGAACTGAAGTACGGATGATTGGGAAAAGTTCTGCCGAGATCAATGAGAATGGCGTGTTGCTGGGAGGTCAGCTGTTTCAACAGTAGCTCATAGGGTGTGTTGTAATTTGGAAAATCTTTCGTCTCCATTGGTGGCTGTTTGAGGCAAAATTGTTCGGCGAGAAATTGCCAAACGTCTCCCCTCTTTCCTCGCGGTACACCCTGCTTTATCGCCTGCAGTAACATCTGATTGTCGCACTTGGTCGATATTCTCGACTCCTTGCTCACCAGCAAATCCCAAACTTCCGACAATTCCCGGGCGCAACTGCTCAACTCGTCGTACTCCAACTTTATTCTCTTCATTGTCGCCTCTTCCTGGCGTACTGCGACGAAAATAGACGGTTCGATCGAAAAAACATCACTCGGACCTAGAGATTTATGTTCCGGTGAAAGTATCACGGATGGAGACTCACCTCGAAGTCTCGTGTTCTCCTTCTCCATCCTTATAAGTATGACCTGTTGGTTGATAGCTTTTCTCCAGAGTTCTCGGAGCTCTTCCTTCGTGCGTCGTTGCTGAATTCCCTGATTATTTTTGTTGAAGTTGACGCTGCCGGGCTTGTCCGAGTCTCTGTTCTCCTGATCTTTGCCCGGTGTGACCACGCGATTGAGGATAGCCTGTCTCCACGAGCCGCTCGACTGCACCTTGTTATTTCCCTCCGACTCGGTTGGCGACATCTTTGGTGAATTGCCCACTTTTAGGAAACTGTCGGAAAAAAGTTAGCACTCGTACGCTCGTTGCACCCAATGCACGCAACGTTCTGACACATCGGAAAGGTATATTTCACAGACGCGGGAAATGTGGAAGCAGAAATTAGCATACATATCCATCATGGGGCTCTTTGGTCCGGTATTGACAACCAATTGTTGTTCCGGCGAGACTCTCAGTGATCTGGGTCGGTTCGAGTCCGAAAAACTGTCGACGCTACCAGGCCCGGAACTCACGGGACTCTGGCGTTCGCTCTTCTGGCCGCCGTATTGACTCGCGCCAAGGCCAAAATCGTCGCGCGAGCCTTTTCTCTTCATGAGATGATCGAAACTGTTCGTGAGCGATCTCTTCGCCTTCATGAATATTGTACTGCCGACGCCCACGCTCAGATATTGATTGAGAAACTCGCTCCTGCAAACAAAAGTACCCCGATTACGTCATTTGCGTATTACGGATCACTCGCATCCTCGTATGAATCCCTCGGTCTTTCTGCATACACGTGTCCCACATACGCGTACGCTTTTCTTTTCAATCGAAAACTTACGATAAATAGAATGTTTTACCTCTGTTCCGCGGTATCGTGGACGTGTCGCGCCTGTTTCGCGTCGCAATGAGCTCGGAGCAGGAGCATCCAGAATTGATTTTGTTCGCGGAGTGTATTGCCGACTCCGCAACCACCCGCGGACTTGGCGCGCTCGTACTTGGTCAGTACGATCTCCTGGTCGTCCTCCGGCAACAATTCCATTCGCGATATGATGATACTCTGAGTTTTTCTCTCATTCTGACCTGCGAAAAAAAGACACCCAGCCACATTTAGATGTCTCTCGTTTCAACGCATTCGAAAAATACCAGAATCTTCGTTTCTCCGAGGAAAGTATGATTCCACGCGTTTTTCAGGCTTTCACGAATTTCCCAACGGGCATCCTACCTTCGATCTCTTGGCACAGTTTGTTGTACCATACCATGGGACAATGCTCGCACGAGAATACCGGATGATGCTTTTCCTTCCTGATCCCGTTGCACGTGGCGATGAATGCCTGAGTTATGGCTGAAAAGTATATGCGTCGGTCAACGAGAAGAACAAAGTAATTACGAAGGAGTCTGCTCATTGAGGTGAAAATCCTGGGAATAAATTACCTCCGACGAGATCGTCGGCTACGGATTCGGACTGGCACTTGAAGACGTAACCGATGAAGCATTCCATGGTGGGCTCGCGGCAAATGAATCCAAAGTGTTCGGCATTTTTGACACCTTGAACGCAACTGGCGATGTCCTTGAGCTGCTTGTGCAGAAGGACTTGCTTTCTGTCGGGGCTTATCAGTCGCAGATCGTAACGTCCGACCTTTTGATGAGGGGAACAAAAGTTGAATGAACGTTTGTAACAATGACTCCGAGCGATTGATCGGTTGTCGAAACGTTCGCACTGAAAAATTACGGAAATGCATATTTGCCTGGAACAACATGGTGCGATTGTGATCCTCGTTTCCCTTGGACGAATCGCGGCGCGGTCCGAGAACACTTCCGGTTGACGCGGCTCTGTTTCTCATCATCTCGGGCACGTCTATCCTCGAGGCGAGTCTTTTCTTCGGCACGTTTGGACCGTCCTGCTGCGAATTGCTGCCACGACTCGCGGGTGGCAGACATTCGACCGAGCCACCAAGAGCCGTGGCAACCCCGAGTGGACTCAGGGACGACAGTACGGTCGAGCCCGAGACGTTGTCCGTGCTTCCCAATTCGCTGGTACTCGAATCCTGCGGTACGTCACACAACTCTAAGATCCAACACGATTTTTCCGTTCTCCTCTCTTCTTTTCTTCCAAATTATTTATTCCTTCGATCGTAACGGAGGCGCGAGGAAGATTCGTTCTTTTTTCTTACCCCGCTGCCACGACGTGCCTCGTTCGACAAATTGGCGCTGATAGCCTGTATTCTGAGCTGCTGACACTCCTGAAGGAGATTGCTCGTCGAGGATTTGGATTTTTCGAGGCCGTGGGCGCGAAACTTGACGAGAGCATCGTCGATGAAGGACTCCGGTACTTTTTGGTGTGGCAACTTCATCTTTCCAACGTACAATACCTTCGGAACATTGGAACAGAAGAGAACAGGATTGTGATAGGATTCGTACGAGAATTCGGGCATTTAAGCCAAGACCGGAAACGCACCCTATCTATAAGTATCGCTCCAGACCAAAGTTGTTTCTCCACTACTTTTTTACTCAATACGAGGAAAGACACATTTTTTCGTCGTTTTTTCCTCAACTCACCTCGAAAAAGTGAGACGAACTCGGCGATATGTCGGCCCCTATGGTGGTAAGGGTTGCCGCGCTACTCTGGGATCTCTCTGGCACATCGCGATCCTTCTCGGTCTTCGCCAAGGACGCCTGCTCCTTCATCGCGCTGAACAATTCTTGAACCTGAGCAATCGCAATAGTGAAACTTGTAGAGGAATTAACGGTGAAATCGGTAGATCGTTATCCATAAACTTGCGAGAATAGAATCGACGGGAGGAGAAGGGGTAACGGGTCGTAAAAGTCAAACGAACTGTTTGTTCGGAGCTACGATGAACAAATCATCATCATCGAGATTGAACGATCTCTAGAACTGGGCGAATACTCAGGGACGTGTGCTAGAAAAAAAGAAGATCGTTGGCGACTCGCTCACACCTCTCAGACTCATCGAAGACGTTGAAGAGAGCATCAATTTCGCAATGAAACTTCGTAACGATATTAACTCGTAACGATAACGATCATTCGTTGACGTCAGCACGGACGAAAATACACTATAATATTTTCAAATATTATTGTACCGTATCACCGTTACTTTTCTTTCCCCCATCCCAAACGGAACAACCAACTCTAGCAAGAACCAAAGATTCTCGATCTTGACAACTTTTTATGTAAATTGAGAAACTCCCGAAGTTCACGCAACACCACTGGTCGTTAAATTAAAAAGAAAAATCGACCAAACTTCACGCTCTTCTCGGTAACGTTGATTTCCGGCTAGTCAATAAACCACCAAACGCACTAAGCAGTGGAAATAAAATATGAGACGAAGATGACATTGATGTTTGCATCGTTGCAATGCAGTGATAATTTTTATCATCGTACACAGGCCTTTTTGTAAATTGAGGTCGCAAATTTCTAATAAGAATACGTGGGAATTTTAGAGCGATTTTCACTGCCTAAATCGCAAAAAAATGTTAGTCAAAACAAATAATTTTTGTTGCATTCCAACGATGCAAACTTCAAGTCATACAAAGAAGGATCACAAATGGCTGATCGTAGGTCTGAGTTTTTCACGGGACGAAAAAGTTTGTACGCGCTACACATTTCTCTCACGCTCTCGCTCGACTGGCAAAAAAGTGAGTAAACACCAAGTGAAAATTCTACATTGTTGGTGACACAGAAAGAAAAGATCGTCAGCGACGAGGCTTCCCTCATCCAATTAGGGAACGAGCTTTTCATTATTGTCGTTCACACAGCTCGAGAGCTTCGTTTGCCCGCCTACCCATACCTATATACGTTGACGCATGTGCAAAAAAAAAAAGAAAATACCGCAGTGTACGAATAACTCGTGTCTGGCAGCACAATGACCAGAATCGCGTGTCCATCTGGCCCATATTCTTTTCCCGCTGGACGGAATATCAGAACTCGGAAAAAATTGAAATTGCTGTTTTTTTAAATCAGAAAGACGAGGCTCTGATACTGGATTTATCACTTATCGCGAGAAGAATTTGAAAAACCGCGAGCCAGGGGGCAAAGGCGATAAATCGAAAACATAATTGTCTTTGTTTCTATTGGGGGTTTGTTGCAATGAGGTAGTAAAGAAATCAAACCTCGGAAAAAAGGATACGAAAATCAGTCAAATATTTCGACCGCTCATCAAAAGTGTCGAATTTATCAGAAACGGACGGTTAAAATTTTTCGTTCCCCCGAGTCGCACTTCGCAATTCTCTTGTTTGGTTTGCAAATTGGCACAATACTGGCTGCGGGATTGTAAAAGCGCGCGTTGCAATATTTAACGCGAATAGAGATAGAGAGAGGGATTGGCAGTGTAACGAGGATGCAAAATCGCGGTACACAAAGTCCGAGGTCGATTGTAAAATATGTTGCGTTAGTTCCCGAGATTTCGTCGTACGTCGCGGTTCATTTCGAACCACGGAAACGCGGAATGAAAATAAAAGCACACTCAGGAAAATATGATGGTGAATTCTGCATCGTTGCAATGCAACGAAAATGAATGATTTTTAGGTGCTTCATTTTTTTTGCCGTTTTAGGCTATGAACATTGCTACGTATCCTTATTAGAAATTTACGAGCTCAATTTGCAAAAAAAACTTCAGATAATGAAAAAAATTAAGAAATATAAAAAAGAAGAAACGAAATCATTGCATTTCAACGGAAATTAATTATTCTTAATTACTAAAATTGTCCTCTGCCGTTCGAGGCTGTCAAAATTGCTAAAACGTTTTTACGTAATCTTACTATGTTAGAAATTTACGACCTCAATTTGCAACAACAAAAAAATCGATGAATGATAAAAATAAGTAAATAAAACATTGAATGAAAAAATTCGTTGCATTCCATCGACAATTAATTACTTTTAATTACTGAAATGTTCTTTTTCCGTTTTAAGCTGTCAAAATCGTTCAAACGTTTCTACGTATCCTCATTAGAAGTTCACGACCTCAATTTGCAAAAAAAAAAACTCAACAATGATAAAGATAAAGAAATAAAAAATGACAAATCATCGTTCCGTTCCAACGGAAATTAATGATTTTTAATTACTTAAATTTTCCTTCGCCGTTTTAGGCTGTCAAAATCCCTTACATGTTTCCACGTACCCTTATTAGAAATTGAGGTGCAAATTGAATGAATGAGAAATGAAACATTGAATTGAGAATGGATGGAGAAATTGAATGTGCAAAAAAATGAATCATAAAAATAAATAAATAAAAAACTAAAATAAGGAAAAACTCGTACGTTTTAAAATATCCTTGCTAGAGATTTACGACCCCAATATGGAAAATAAAAGATTTTATAAGATAATAAAAATAAATAAAAAAATAGCTGTTGTATTCCAACGATGCAAATTTGGTCATAAAAAAATGTCGTCGTATCGAGAATCCCACAAAACTTCCTATTTTTACGAAAGATTCCGAGTTTGCTTTTTTTAATTTTTTAAACAACGTCCTCGATTATCATTACTTGCTCGCCACGCAAAACAATCATTCTCGTATTATCTTCACTCGTTTCAAATTTTCTTTGTTGTTTTCTCCGAATCTTTCGCAAGCGCATGTCCCCGGTATTTCCTCGCACGTTCGGGCTGAAAAAATACAAGTTCGGTTTACGCGTGTGTCTGCGTATCGTTTTTTTTTTCTTTATCCGCGACGATGCGAGGAATAGAGAACACGGTCAGCCTCGCTATGAGATCTGGCAGTGGCGTTGGATTCTTCGTCGCTCTGCGCCTCGGTACAGATTTAGAACCGCGTCGTATTGTTTTTTTCTCTCCCTTTTCTTTTCATTCTCTGGGGGCCTAAAAGTCGCGCGGCCTAACTCGTCTCCCGCTTGTATCCTCATCGATATCTCGTCTCTTGCTCGGTCGCGGGCCGAGAATGAGAAAAATCGTCGAAAAGCATTTTTTTCCAGCATCACTTTGACTGCAAAATTGCGTGAGGATTCGAAAGTTTCTTGGATCTGAAATTTTTGGGTTATCTTTTCGTTCAGGCGATGATTATAGTTATCAAGGATCTTTAGTATCGATTCTTTGTAATGTTTTGATTTTTTTTGCCTGATCTCATCTTTTTCGATAATTTTGCTTACGTTTTTATTCAGACGACGATTATGGTAATTAAAGATATTTAGTATCGATTCGTTGTGAGGTTTTGATTTTTTGTTTTTGCTTCATCTCTTTTTTTCGATAATTTTTCTTACCATTGGCTTTTTGTTCAGCGCACTCGCGTCGCTGTACGAAGTGACCCTGATATAGGGACTCGAGTTAGATAGCGGTACGGTAATCATGTTGCGCGCTTGATTTTACCGAAGGAGGGACAGAGGAGAGAGATAGAGGGGAACGAACGGATAGGAAATAATTAATTTCAATAAAAATTCAAATTACTAATTATCTAATTACCCCCCTCAAGTTTTGCACAACGTGTATAAAAAAAAGAAGAAAAAACAAAACAAGTGACGATCTCCCTATCGTTGGAGCAACAGTTTCATCGGCACTAGTTCATAATTATGTAATTATAAAAGTTCCCGGCGATTCGAGAACCAGAATTAGCTGCGATCCATCCGAAGTCACTTCACGTATCACGGCGGAAACGAAAAATCCCCTTAATGGCACATCGATCACAGTAATCCACGATGCGATTTTTTTTTGTTTTCTTCAATTTTTCTTTTTCACTCAAAAATGTCACGCAACATGAGGATTCCCCTCCGTTTCTTCTATCCCGGTACACTTGATATGATCGATAACTCTGAAATTACTTTTCGAATCGATTATTATTTTCGAAAATTCACAGCACTACGATTTTTTTACTCCGAACGGTAATGCTCGACTTTCCTCTCCTCTCTCACAATTGATCACAAACGTGCGCGAGGTTTGCAAAAAACAATGACAACTAAATGAATTTCACTGTCGCGCGCATCTCGAGGACGAAATAATATTCTCGCAGATTGTCGAAAACGCATTGGCGGATGAGAGCGCGTGTTGCACGCTCAACGTCCCTGGAGGACGGAGGTACGAACGTCGACTGGCTCACTCGGGAGTTTTCTCTGGTATGTGTGAGCACCGGAGAGGGAACTCGAGGCTCGCGTCGCTCGCTCGTCGATCCGCCGAATAGCCCATGGCTCGATCTCACGAACGTGCTCCACTCTCTATTTCGTGCTGATCGCGTTCAGAAGCTATATCGATACACGCGAACACACAGCGGCAATTTCAGAGACGCGACTCGACCGATTGCCGCGGGAAACGTCGAGAATCGACGAAAGTGGAAGTATCGGGAAAAAAATAAAAATAAATAAGACGCGGTGCAATAACGCGAAGAAGGATAACGAATCTCCAAGCCTGAGGGGATAGCCGATGAAAATCGATCTTCATCCGCCAGGGTGCCAAAAAGAATCGATAACTCGTGATACCATGGCATTGCAGTTTGCATAGTTGAAGTGCAATGAACTTTTTTTTCATTTTTTCAACTTTCTTTCGGAAAATTTTAGGGGGTCGTCCATTAATCACGTGACATTTTTCAGGTCACTTTTAGAGCCCACCTCCCCCATGGTGGTATGTGGTGAGGTTGTAACCCCCCCCACCAACATCACGTATATTATTTTATTAAAGAAATGTCAGCCACAAGCTATAGAGAGTACGGTATTTTATTGTAAAAAACGCAGTAATATATATTGTCAGTATATTTAAATGGCATTGTCCGCTCAGTTACCGTGATCAATCGTGATGTTATCCACCCCCCCCCCTCTATTTGGACCTCCCGTGATTAATGGACGACCCCTAAGCTACCGAAAACCCTCAACCATTGTTCAAGATGATATTCGCACGTTTTACAGATGAGATTTGCAAAGAAGATTTAATGTAATGAAAATGAGGAAATAAAAATATGAATTTTTGTTGCGTTCCAACAACGCAAACTTCTATACCATGCGTCATTCCATTATTGGCAGGAAAAAAGCTTCCCCTAGCTCCCCCTTTTTACAAGACGTCATCAAGTCCCTTCGTCCATTGGACTCGCGAGCGTCTCTGTTATCTCGCGAGGATGAAAGAGATGTTGAACAAACCTCGTCCTTTTCATTAACGAAGAAGAAAAATGAAAGGATTCAAAGGGAGAGATGATCTTCAGTTGTGAGACTCGAGAGTGTCTCGGCTATTCTAGGCTCGCGCCGGTGAGAAATAGACCACCGTATTTCTTGCTGTTTTCGACAGCACACTCCATGAAATCAGTGAGGACGAATTTAATTGGATGCGCGGTGACGTCTTTGAAACTGCAGCGAGACAAGATGGACTCGGTCTTGTTTTTTTCTAGAACTTTTAGGTTCTTCGTACGTCTCTCGACCGCTTTTTGCTGCGTTATCAGGTATCCGCAAATTCTTTATTCATTGTATTCGTACCCAAACATTTTTAACTGTATGTGTGTGTGTGTGTGTGTGTGTGTGTGTGTGTGTGTGTGTGTGTGTGTGTGTGTGTGTGTGTGTGTGTGTGTGTGTGTGTGTACGCATGAATAAATTCATACACAAAAAAATATATCGGGTGAGTTATTAGAGATTCGTAAGAAAAATAGTTTTGAAGTTTGCATCGTTAAAACGCAACGAAAATTTATATTCATATTTTCCATTTTCTATTATGATACCAAATCTTGTTTGCAAACTCCGATTGGCGACTTCCCGACAAGAATCTTGAAAAATCGTTGCGGGTTTGGGTAGCTAAAATCTACTGAAATAAATTTGAGAAAGTAGTAACAAAATTTGATTGCTCTCGAACGATGCAATTTTCAATCCATTAAAAAAAATCACACAAAATTTGACAGCTGTGTCAAAATCTACTTTTTGGTCGTCTCGATGTTTTTCTCAATGGAAGTAGCAAACTGATTACAAGGTCAACTTCACCTTGCAAAAATTAGCATTCCAGTTTGCAAAACCTAGGTTCAGTGTCTTTTTTTGTTATCGGAACCTATCTATCGTGATTTCGAGATGACCTGGACACGCAAAAAAAAAGTAACAAAACAAAAGTTACCTCGATGCGGCTAACAGATGCGATATTTCCGAAAGCAAATTATTATTTTTTTTAACGACGCGCCCAAATTCTTCATTAACTGCGTAACATTATGTAATATTATTTCCAAACGATGCGTCTTAATTTCGCGTGTCAATTTTCCCGTAACACACCCTGTATACGCGTGCACACACCGTTCGCAAACGATAAAAGCGCGGTCCCCGTTTATACCGTTCGGTCGCGATATGACGAGGCGAAGCCTTGAAATTCACAAAGAAGGGAAATATTTATGAAGACGGTTTCGAAAGTGATGCAAATGAGAAAACAAAATCTTGGCAGCTAACGCTCCAAACCGAATGGAGCTGCGCGGTCACATTTCCACGTCGCATCTTCCATTATGTTCTTTTTTCGATCTCTCTGCCTCTCTCGGTGCTTTCTTCTCACGCGACAATTTCATGTCAGCATATTTCGCATAGCCGCGAACTTTTCGCGTGCCTGAGTCTTTTGCAATTTCGACTATTGCGTACTCGTAAAGTATCTGGAAGATTGACCGATGCTCGTTAAACAGAGAACGAGGGCATAAAAAATGTTTGTTTTGTTACGTTGTTTTCAAAGCTTGTAAGACCGAGTCAAAACCACCAAGATTAATAATACAAAATGCATAACAGAGACACTAATTCATGATATTGAATTTTGCATCGTTGGAATGCAACGAAGATTAAGGCGCTAGGATACTGTGAAAAAATTAAAAAAAATCGTTCCTGGCTTGGAACAACTCAAATTGAAGAGGAAGGTCCAACATATGGTGCAGGAATCGCAGACTTATGATTACAACGATAGATGGAACTTATAATTACAGCGATAGAACTGCTGGTAAAACTTTGAACGCGTTTTTCTCAAAACTATCATCACTCGACATCTAATGAACGGATTGATTTGAAATTTGTTATACTTATTTAGTGTAATAGTAGTTTAGTCTTCACCGACGTTTTTCCTCTTAACTTTTTTTTCTATTAGTTATTAACAATGTCATTTTTCATAGAAAAATCGAAAAAAATATCATTTTTTTCGTTGATTGAAACACAATAACAAAAAAAACTCGATCAAGTCTTAAACAATATTATCTATTTTGAGAAAAGACTGGTTTTTTTGCTTCAGAACAACTGGGTGGCCAAAATCGAGTATACCGTTGAGCGACTCACGTTCAAAGGTCCTTCCCGAGATTGTGTATAATTTCTTTAATTATTAATATTTATTTACAACTTTTTGTATAAAACTTTGTGAATGGCCCAACGATTTTTTAATCATCTTACTTATTTCTTCAAAGTGATTTTTTAACTCTGCTTTTCGGGCCGTCACAGTAGGCTAACGCCTTAATTCTTTTCAATCACGCAAAAAAAATGTCCCCGATTTAGACTGTACAAATCGCTCAGACAAATAGCTACACATACTTGTTAGAAACTTCCGACCTTCATTTGCAAAAAAGAGGCATTGAATAATAATAAAGGTTTGAATATAGAATTGAAAAAAAAATTTGTTGCATTCCAACGAAGCAAACTTCAACGGCATGTCAATTTTTAAATAGACGTTGAAGTTGAATGGACATTTCAAAGTAATTGCAATGGAATTACAGTGGGTAAAAAAAGTATTTGTACACGTCACCTTTTTCAAATTATTCTTCGAAAAATATTAAATGCTCTATTGAGTTTCTGTGTTCGATAGCGTATCCTAAATACACATGGTGTCTGTTTACGAAAATCTTGGGAAAACGCGAACAAAAAAATAAAGCCAAATTAACAACAGTTTCGTGTGAGATGTACAAATACTTTTTTTACCCACTGTATATACTGAATTTTAAAAAATATTTTATTTCCCCAAAAAAAAGAATACCGCTTCTCTGCTAAAAAAAAAATTTCCGACCCGGATAGTATTTTATACAAGTCTGTATTTTCGCAAGGTGTTTGTTTGGGTTTCTCTCAAATTCTTGAGCTTTCTCACCCGGGAATTTCCGATCCTAACCGACGACTAAAAATCCCAAAGAAATTCAAAAGATTTTTGCCGAAAAAATAAGTTTACATTTCGAGGTTATTGAAAAAACAACTCACTGCACAACACGATGTTACCGAGTGTGACGCACATCGCGCTCTTGTTCCGCCTACTAGACATTTATTCGAATCTCATAAATCATTCAGCAGATGAGTAAATGCACTCCTACCATATTTATAAAACTCTAGACTCATTTATAATTTTTCGTAAATAAAAATATTGCGTTGCTTCGGACGAAAAATAATCAAATGTACCGCATTTAATTTATTCGACCAAATTATTTCTCTCACAGTAACATTAATACTTAATGAATGACATAGTATTTGAGGCGGGGCACCGCTGTGACGGGTAAAAAAACCGATTTTTTGCATCTTCTCAAAATACACGTATTCAAGAATGTGAGAAAAATGTTCAAGTTAAAATATTGAAAATTGACCAAGTTGCAGACGATTTACTAGCGCAGGTAGCTCAACGATTTACGTATACTAAAACTTTCAATTGCGTTTTTCGCGACCTGGCCGGAATGATTACTCTAGCTATAATTGTCCGATTTTCAATTTGAAAAATATCAAAGTTTCCGTAATTGCCGTAGCCAACGTTGTACATAGCCATTTTTAATTATCTAGCTTTTTTAAGCTCCCGAATATAAGTCAACATTTCGCCAAAATGACACTTTCTTTTAACATCCGCCATTCTGGTATTTTTTTCTAGGAAGATGGTTACGTGCAGCGCGAACTACGTTTATATAGATTATAAACCTTTTTTATGTTTTATTTTTTCGTCCAATCATTGTCAAGTTATCGATCCGGCCGTTGGACCACATTTTTTATACAGAGGCTCCATTATACCTCAACAACGTTATTAACTTTGTATTGATTTGAAATAAAAATTTACACGAAATGAGTTCAATGTATGCTTAATAACATACCTTTTTCCAAATCCCAAATAAATAATCTAGTAGACAAAAAAAATTCAAAAAATAGACCTTTTTCGGCCCGTCACAGTGGTGTCCTCCCTTAATAATAACATCAATACTGTCGGTATTAATACGGTAATGAATAATTAATATTATCCAAATCACCCTAGATCCTCTACAACGATCGGTCTCATTTTCTAGCCTAATACAATCGCCGCGCAATTTATTTCCCACTGCTATAATAACATTGAGGTTTGCATCGTTGCACTGCACGACGATATATTTCTCTTCCTTCATCTTTATCATTATCAAAAGCCTTTTTTTACAACTTGCGGGCATACATTCCTAATAAAAATACGTAAAAACGTTCAAGACATGGCCACAGCTTAAATCGGTCCAAAAAATTACTGATCAATTAAATCAAATTAATTTCGTTGCCATCCAACGGCGCATACTCCAACGTCATCCGCTATATGCGAATTAGCAAAAAAGTCTCGCGAACCGCGTACTCGGATGAATATCATGAAAAACGCGTCACCGAAGGGGCAAAAAGCAAATGCGCTGGTCTAACCGAAAAATGTTAATAATTCATGGGATTTGAAGACCAACAAAAAAAAGAAAAATTGTTTTCCTCGTTGGATATAACGTGCGGGATTGTGTTCGGCTCTGTTGTTATCGTCAGCGCGTTTCTTCCTCTTTGGTACTGAAAATCAATCGCGCATGTTTTCGCGGACAACCGAGTAACATGTATATATATATACATGTGTGTATACTGCGCGCAAGTCCAGCGTTTAATCATAGTCGTTTTACAGCCGCATCATGCGGGCTCGGTCATAAGCGAATAAAGCGCATCGGGCAGGCCAAGGAGTCAAGTATGCAATTGCGAGCGTGGATCCTGTACACACGTGTATATATGTCCATCCACATGTAGGTAGCAATGTATACATAACATTTCCGCGTATGTTTGCCCGTTACGAAACGTTTGACGGAGTGGCGAAAGATCGCGGGGAAACGAAGTTGATGATCTTCGAGACGAGAGGAGCATTGTCATGGATCTCTCTTGCTTTCTCTCTCTTTCTTGCACTGCAATCGCGGGAGAAAAACTCGCGACGGCAATTATCCTCGTACCTGTACGAGAGATACGTACGCGCTCAACGAGAGACTTGCGAATTTCGTGACCTCTCTCGACCCGTTTTGACGAGCGAGCAAAAAATGACAACTTTTTTCTCATTATTTTTTTTCCATTTTATCTCGTCTCGCAGACCGAAGTTTAAAAAACTATGGAGTATTTTCATTCGCTATTATTCGTTTGTTTTGTCTTACAGTAAATTGTAATTTTGTTCTTTTGACAATTATTCAAATTCTCGCCGTTTATTGTTGTCTTGGCTGTTTGCGGCGAATAAAAAATTCATTTTCCCTTGTGAAAAATATGAATTCAATTTTTTCATATAGTGACGTGAGATTTTTTAAGGTTGCCGGACGCAACAACTTCCAAGTCTTTCCGAATTCCAATTTCACCAGACTCCCCTTCTCTTTAGGAAATAATGAAAAAATAACTTTCCAGCGACCGGATATTCGCAGCAATACTCGCACCAAAAATTACGAGGGAGAGATTCGTCGGTAATCGCAGGCTTTTACGTAACGCGCAAAGTCCGTCGCAATTCTGCACGATCAGTGTACTATCAACGTTAGAGGGAAAATCGAGGAGATGAAGCGCTCCGCGCAAGAGTAGAGCGTGCCCGTGCACACCTACGAGAAGGCTCCAACTCCGGGTAACTATCGTGGTGGAGTTTGCATCGTTGGGGGGCAACTTTCATTAAGGGGTTACCCACACTTGCGATTTTGAAAAAATCCATTTTTTTTATTGCATTTTTTGAAGTGCAATTTGAAGTGCAGTTTTTTTTATGCCCGGAATAGATGACTCTATGTAAGTTTACAAAAAAAAAATATTTTCTTCGTGTAAACTGAAATTGAAATTTTAAACGCATTTTTCTCAAAATGGCATTTCTGAAGTCGGTGACCAAGATTACTCGAACACTAATGAACCGATCTTCTTGAAATTTTGCAGGCTTATTTAATACATAAAAATGTAGTCTTTAATCGTTCGATATTTTTTTTCGAAAAAAAAAATGGCCGTTTTATAGCCAAAAAATGGCCGTTTTTTTCGTTAAAATCGAACCATTAACTTTGACTGTCCGCCATTTTGTGAAAAATGAATATTTTTTAAAATCCTTCGATTAAAGACTAGTTTATACTTATATTTGACTAAATCCATCCGCATTTTTTTCTTCAGATGATCCACTTCGCCGCAATGTTGGTCACCGCAAACCGTGTATATAAAAACATTATTTCATTGACGGCCATTTGCCACTAAACAATGTAATATTTTTCGATAAAAAAATTACTGAAGGTTCTTCAAGATGTGTTCTTTAAGATGGTATATTGATCGATTAAAAAAGTGTTGTAGTTTTCTTTAAAAAAATTCATGAAAAAGGCCTTTTTTGCGCTACAAGTGGGGGTAACGCCTTAATTTTTTGTCAAATTCTTGTTCAAATTCTTTCACCGATTTAGCGGTCAAGATCACATACGTTTTCACGTATGTTTGTTAAAAGCATTACGTCCTTAATTTGCAAAAAAACGGATTGGACAATGATAAAAATCAATTATTAAATGATAAATAACCAAAAAAATTAATGAAAAAAAAACAAAACCAATAACAATCAAATGATAAACACAACATCATTGCACTCCAACGATGCAAAATTCACCCTTATGCACCTTATGCACAGCAGTATATTTTCCTGACATAATGGAAGAAAAATCGTGCGAATCCTGCCGACCTTCTTCCAGATCTTCGATACACTTTGGCTCCTTCGCCAACGCGAGAAATCCATCGAGCTCGCACGAAGAAAGGAGCCTACTTTCGTACCTGGCTCCAGTATTCTTCGACGTGCAGCATTGAAAAAAAATCCTCGTAAAAGTGCACAATTATATGTGTACATACACGCATGGGAAACGGTGACGTTGAGCTCGTTGTATCTATACAAAGATGGCTATCAGGACATCTTACTGTTTCGAAGACATTCGAGTTCGATAGAGAGAGAGAGAGAGAGAGGAAGGATGTGAGGGGGGAGGAGAAAGGAAGTAACGCTGGACAGCATTAAACTACATATATATATATATATATATATATATATATATATATATATATATATATATATATATATATATATATATATATAAATCTGCGTATAGGTATAATCCACAGGATTAAGAACCGGTGCGAAAGGACATTCGCCGCAGCGGACGGATCCGCAAGCACCAAAGTAGTTCATCACAAACACAAAAGAAATAAATACACGTCCAGCTAAAGACTCTGTGATTTATGCGAGTCCTCTCAGGTCATCAGCATCTCACAGAATTCGACGAAAGGCTCTAATAAATTTCGACTGCACGTATACGTGAATATCGAAAGAAAAATTGAAATACAAATAAAACTCACCGTTTCAACAATCCACAAGCGTTAAAAATCCGAGGCGTAATTTTTTTTTCAATTCGTACCACAACGCCGTTTCGCACTTCCGGAGAATCGCAATTTTTCCGATATTACTTTTCCAACTAGCATGGATGGAAGGAAAAAAACACGAGACAGGAAATATTGCAACAACGTCTCACAGCACCGAGGATCTGTTTGGCCCAATACCGGACGAAAGAGAACAGAAGAGCGAGAGAGAGAGAGAGAGAGAGAGACAGGAACGTAATTATCGAACGAGTCGCGAACTTCTGACAATGTATGATAACCGTACGGACATCGAGGACGTGAATAAATCGCGGACGAGCGGATCGCGCGGTTCGTCCATTCGCAAACGTTTGAATGAAAACTATCGCGAGCGTCGAACGTACCGAGAGAAGAGACCACGACACTGTGTACTCCACACTCGAAATGCCTTCGTGTCTGTGCGAGTGTTTTTTCCTCCTTTTTTTTCAATCCGAGGCTCCCTCGTCTAAGGACAAATTTAATAATAGTGCGTCGTCTCGCGGGCGTGTGTCCATTTCGTCGTAGTCGTTCACAGGTGCATGTTGCGTGCATAATACGTGGGAAAGACCGAGGGAGAGACAAGGACCGAGAACCGAGGGAGACAGAGAGACAGAGACAGAGACAGAGAGAGAGAGAGAGAGAGAGAGAGAGAGAGAAGCGGGCGGCTAGACTGAGAGAGAATGTCCGAACGTGCATTCGAGAGACCAGAAGGCGATTGGCTCTACCTGACTCTTTGCCAAATGAAATATGTCCGCGAGCCAGCTTCGAGAATCATGCACATCGAGACGAGCAGCGTGTCAAGCCAGTAAAGAGTCGAAGCAAGAGAGATGGATAAATAGCGGGAGAGAGAGAAAGAGAGAGGGGGGAGAAAGAGAGAAAGAGAGAGAGAGAGAGAGAGAGAGAGAGAGAGAGAGAGAGAGAGAGAGAGAGAGAGAGAGTAGGGTGGGCAGGGTAAAGGCTCAATCGTCTAAAGCGTACAGGCATAACAAATGATGTACTCGTGTATGCACTACAATAAGAGTGCACGTACATCCATTTCTTATTTGCAGTTTTTTTTATTCACTCTTCGCGCCAATTATATATGTATGTATTTAATTCGCGTGAAGTAGGAATGAAGAAACGATATGTAGATGCATTTAACATTCTTTTTCGATCGACATTTATATAAAAAACGAAATGACCAAAGACACAGTGATTTACACACACACGCATACGCATATATGTGTGTGTGTATATATATATATATATATATATATATATATATATATATACACATAGATCGCTGACTCTTCGACTACTTTGTGTTTTTATGTAATCGTCAGTTGAAAAATAATTTTTACAAGTCTTTATGTGCATACAATTATAACGTTGAAGTTCGCATCGTTGGAATATGCTATGAAATTTAATTATTTTCCATTACTCAAATTTTTCTTGGCCGATTTAGGCTGCGAAAATGGCTTAAACGTTTCTGCTTATCATTAAAATCAGATCAGAATCAGATAAAAATGAACAACAAAGATATTGTCGAGTTCCAACGATGAAAACATTAACGTCATATATAATGCGCGTGAAGTGAGAATATTAAAATCTTTTTTGTTGAAAAAAATGTTATGTTCATATGCATATTGTTTCTTTATTCCCCTTCGCGCGAAGAGTGGATAAAAAAGACTTCAAATAAGAAATGAATGTCCGTGCACTCTTTAGTCCAGCCGAAATAGGATTTCACCTGGAATTAATTCCGGGCTTCGATTTTCTTTTTTTATACTTAGGGGGGGGGGGCGGGGTGGTTGGTAGTGTAAATCTCGATTTTCGGGGAAATCCCCCCGGTGCGTTTGCCGCCATCTTGATTTAAAGAGGGATTTTTTTTGTTTTTCGAATAACTCGCTTATTTTCAACCTTAGAGTGAAAATGATGGTATTCAAAGTTTTGGGAAATGTAATTCCCCTCAAGTTTGGTGATTATAATTTTTCACCTAGGATCGATATTTATAAAGTTAGACTGCTAAAAGAGGTAAAAAACGTTTTTTTTTAAACTTATTTCGTTTATTATAAAGTTTATTGTAAAAATGGTAATAAATAATCACATAGGAAATTTTGTTTCCTTCAACTTTGGTTATTAGCATTTTTACCCTCGGATCAATATTTTCGGACTTATACTTAATTTAGGGGTGAACTTTTTTTTTATGTTCAGTTATTTCGTTTATTATCAAGTTTATCGTAAAAATGGTGAGAAGTAATCGGGTAGGAAATTTTATTTTCTTCAACTTTGGTTAGTACCATTTCGGTTAGTATCACCGTACGATCAATATTTTCGGACTTACCAGGTGTGTAAGTATGAAACCGGAATTTGCCCATAGGTGGCGCTAGATGTCGATGCAGTTACCGACACATCACGTCAGCGGTGTCTTGTTATTGTATTGATATCCGACAAAGATTTCCAACTCACAATAACACGAGTTTCATTCAGTAGCATTAGTTTATTAGAGATAAATATGTCGAGTTTTGTGCCAACAAATTACGATTTGCCGACAGCACTACTTTTCTGTTTTCATCTGAAGAAAACCGCAGTCGAATCGCATCGAATGCTTGTGGAGGCGTTTGGTGAGCATGCTCTCGGTAAAACACAGTGTTTCGAGTGGTTCAAACGGTTCAAAAGTGGCGATTTTGACGTGAGGAACGAAGAACGTGGAAGACCACCGAAAAAGTTTGAAGACGCTGACCTGCAAGCCTTGTTGGACGAAGACGACGCTCAAACACAACAACAACTGGCGGATCAGTTAAAGGTGACCCGAGAAGCCATCTCCAGTTATTTGTATCATATCATTACAATAAACGTGTTTTTTCTGTACAAAAATTCCGCTTTCATACTTACACACCTGGTATACTTAATTTAGGGGTGAACTTTTTATTTATGATCAGTTATTTCGTTTATTATCGAGTTTGTTGTAAAAATGGTCATGAATAGTCAGGTAGGGAATTTTATTTCCTTCAATTTTGGTCATTAGCATTGTCACAGGAATTAATTCCAGGTTAACCGAATTTTAGACCTATCTCGACTGGACTACTTAGGGCCATCATTCACCAAAGCGGAGATAGCTCGGAAAAAGCAACCAATAGAATCGCCCGCTCAGCTTCGATGGACACGAATTCAGCGATTGATTGGTTGCTTTTTACAAGCTTTTATTTAACTTGCTTCGTTCGTCTGTCTGTATTTCCGGTTCAAAATTTGTAATTCATTTTTCAAGCACTTTCCGGCATCCGATTGAGCTGAAATTTGGCATACCCATGTAACTTCGGTGACAATGCAATAACCATGGACCTGGTCTCATGATGGAGGTGGGGGTGGGCAATGCAACTCCTTAATAGCATATACTAGGACAGCCGAGTTGTGCTCATTTGTTTTGTTATCCTGAGCACTTTTCATTACACATAATAACGAGAGTCTGATAATGGTGGTGGGAGGTGGGAACTGAAATTTCCTAATGGCAAAAGGTAGGAAAATCGAGTTTGGGCTCATTAACTTTGCTGACTTGAGCACTATTTATAATTACACTATTATGAAGTTTCTCGCGAAACATTTATAGCCCAAGACAAGGTTTTTTATTGCGCCGATGTCTCAATGGCACGGGGGTCTGGCATGGCAAATGCATAAACAAATTCTAATACTCAAAAGTATGAAATAAAACAAACGTAAACAAACTTTTTGGAAACAAGCTTTTATTTAAAAGGTACTGCACTAAAAAGTACAAAATAATGTTCGGTAAAATTGAAAAACAAAACAGTATTACTACAAAAAAGTCCCTTCCTTGGTCAGTCATCATAGGTACAAGTACTTAAAAGGTACATAAACGTAGATATTTTTAAAATGTATATATGCATATTTAAAAAATATCTACGTTTATGTATCGTTTAACTTGCACCGGTGACGAGTGGCCAAGGAAGGGACTTTTTTGTAGTTATACTGTTTTCATTTTCAATTTTACTGAACATTATTTTTTACTTTTTAGTACAGTACCTTTTTGATAAAAGCTTGTTGCTACAAAGTTTCTTTACGTTTATTTTTTCCTAGCTCCGCTCATTGCCGCTTTGGTGGATGATGGCCCTTACTGTTATGCATAATTGATTATGCCTGTATGCTCTAGACGATGGAGCCTTTACACATCCCTCTACATACACACACACCTATATATATATATATATACAGGGTGTCCCTTTTATCTCCGCCACCCGAAATAACTCGGTAATTATCGACGACACAAAAAAATGTTTTCGACAAAAGTTGTACGGTGCGAAGGGGGCCAAATGCGACCAATTTTTGTTTATTTCGGTGGAAGCGCTGACGCACAGTGAAGGTCACCTCCACTTTTACAAAATGGAATGGTACATTTTTTTTCAACCATCTTGTGGAGCACCCCAAGCCGCATAAAAAACATTAAGGGGTCAAAGTCATCAAGGTCATTCATGGTCACCCATTAAAATGAAATACAAATCTAAATATCTCGGATCACTACCAAATATTTGGGATAACGATGAAGATGAAGTAATAATTTTGTTAATATCGTTGCGTTCCAACGATGCAAACTTCAACGTGATAATATTTTGTTGTATTTCGGAGGTGTCTTCGTTTTTAAACGCGTATATGATTCTGAAAGGAATTGTATGTTTATCTATATTTATATTTTTTGTCCTATGAAAAAAATTCTCCACCCTCGCCAGCGCAAAATTTGTCAATGCAACAATATATTCTTTGATTTTTAGTTCTTGATTACGGAATTAAGTTCGACGTCACGTGTAGACTTGCTTATTTTTAAATTAATTAATTTTATAAAATAAACGATAAATATGATGGGAATACTAAAAAAATAGATTTAACAAAAATGACGTGTGTTTAATTGAACTTGATTGTTACGTCACGAGAAAAGCGATTTTATTGCAGAAGTCAACGTGCGTAAGAAATTGCTGCTAAATATATAGGATTGAAGTTTGGATCGTTGGAGCGCAATGGAATTTTTTCTTTATTTTCTGAAATTTCTTTTAACGGATTTCAGCTCCCAAAGTGCCTCAACCATTTTTTTAAAATGATTTTCGGAAGACCTGAAATTGAAATTCGCAAACATTTGGTATCGTAATAAAAATAAGTAAAAAAAAATGAATATGAATTATTGCGTTCCAAAGATGCGAACTTCACTACCGTGAACATATCGTTGGCAATGCGCAGGCTCGTTTGCGCGAATTTTCGCAGCGCGTTAGATTAAGGTTAAGCCCTCGCGCGGCCCGTTACTGCTCGCGATCGTGGATAGAATTTGAGATTGAGAATACGAGCGCGAAAGAAATATAATGATTATTCGATTTGTCCTGCGCGCTTGTCAGCGTACTTGGAGAATTCGACGGCTCGTCCTCGTGACGAGATTAACGAGTCGCGGAAAAATGTGTATCCTTGTTTCGTGATTTCGAACAGACATACACGAATACACACAAGTGTACGACGAATAGTGCAGCAACTCTCGAAGTATCGGCGACCCGATTTCCTCTCAAGATTTCTATGCAGAAACTTGAACCCGTTCAACCATGCGGCGCGAGTACCATTTAAACCGTGATTTTATCTTTATCCGTCGCGATCGTATTCGGAGCCGCATCGCGCAAAATCCCGCAATTGATCGCGGAAAATCACATTGTCATATTGTTTTCAATTTTTTATTTTTCTCATTATCTGAGTGAGTTACGGACGGCATCTCGTCCCGTTGATAATTGTCGCGTGCGTCGTTCTCGCCCATTTGTGGAGTTTGAACGTGCGTGCGCGCACGTTCCGCAGCGAATGCACTCGGGAACCGGCCGCGAGAATGTTTTTTAGAATTCCAACGAACAGGCCTTGAAAGCAATTTTCCGTTCGTTGGTCTCGTCTCGTTAATTGTACATGTGTACGGCGCGGAAATTGAAATATTTTGTGCGCGAAAAAAAAAGGTTTTCAGGAAGAACCAAAGGAAAAATGGCTCCACAAGGAGCATTTTATCGACCACAATAATACAAATGGCACGGAAATCTTTTTTTCTTCAGTATTGGACGGAGCCTACGATTCCATCTCGCAGAGATAAATGTAGTCGGTGGGATTTTGTTTGTTTGTATTGTCACCGTGACAGCCTGCACGGCTCTTTAAGTGATCGCGAATCGTATATCGAGTTTGGGTCACTTGTGTCAATTGGAACGAGTTTGAGATATGCTGTGATGTTGGTGTGTTCTCGTCATCAGGTTCACGCGTGATCGGTCGGTTCGCTTCACGTGTTTCGCTATTTCGAGATTCGAACTTCGACGGAAACTCCTTGTGCCACCCAATTTCACACACATGTATTTATAAGCATTTGTGGGTGTGTGAGTGCGTGTGGGTTTTAAGGTATATATGAACGTTCGTGAGTAGGAAACTATTTAGTTTCCGTGTATACGAGATGAGAGCATTTGAGGAACACTTTCACGCAATTTCGAGGATTTTTTTACACTCGCGCCTATACGATCGCAAATTTTTTCGCCGATTACAAATATCACGGGTTATTGTTGATAGTTCAAAATTACATCGGCTAAACGAAAGAAACGTGTGTGCATACACAATCAACAATTTTTTTATAGAAATCCAGAGTGCAGGGAGAAAAATGGTGAATTCGTATTCAGGGAAAATAAATAAATCAATAGGGACTTATAAAAAAAATAATGAAAATCCAAATTTTGTTGGCATCTAGGCTAAAAAAAGTTCCTCACCCAATCGTTGCTCATTTATTTTATGGGTCGATGCAAAACTCCTTCTTATGCTCATTCTCTTCGTAATCGATTCCCTTTCAAAATCCCGCATGAAGCATAAAGCTGCTTTCCTTTTTCGATTTTTGTCAGAATTTCGAAGATTGACCATCGATATTCGCGAATTTTTCCATGCATAATACCCTTCTTTTACCCGTATTCATAGGTGTACCTTGAGGAATCCTTATTCCTTGTTCTTTGTTCAGAACAAAGAACGAGAAGGCCTTATTTCGTGAGGACCGACTATGAATACGGGTCTTTGCCTCTTTTTCGGCCATTTGTCAAGCGGAGTTTTCGAAAAAAAACTAATAGAGATATCGGGATGAATCCAACGCTATTCTCTAAGTTTGTCAAGATCCTTTTCAAAACCTCACCAATAAATCTCCGTCACTTAATTAGAATCGATAATACGGCTCTTTGAAATTTCGCAATTTTGGCAATTGCGGGAAAATGGCCAAAAGGGTGGAAAAGATTTTTTATCGACTTTTAAACTATTTTAAGAATCTATCTAATGAGAAATTTTCTACAGATTACGGATATGCCCGAGTTTTTTTGCGAAAGGTAAAAACTAAGCCGGGAAAACGATTTCTTATCGAAATAGAGGGTTAGGGACGAATTTAGTGGTAAATTCGTATTCAAAGGATAATCATACGTTGAAATAAACTTATTTAAAAAATATTAAGTTAAAATTTTTGCATCGCGGCCATAAATAAGTTCCTTCACTGAATGATCGATCATTTATTTTCTCTTTGGATTTGGAACTCCACTTTGTGCTCATTTTCATTGGTATCCTTCGCTCTGTGACATGCCGTTTGAGTCTTCGAGCTACGATTGTTTTTCGATTTTTTACAGAATTTCGAAAGCGGACCATCGATTTGTGTCAATTTTTCCATACCCCCTTTGCCTCTTTTTGGGCCATTTTTCAAATGCACCTTCCGGGATTTTTAATTGAGATATCAGAATAAACCAAGCGGCATTTTCTAACTCTGTCAAAACTCTTTCCGCAAATCTGTCAATACATGGGCGTAGCTTAAATAGGGCGACCGCTACGGCTATTCGAAATTTCAGGTTTTCCGCGATTTTAAATAAGTGACGAAAACGGCGTACTTACACATTGTCACGGGTCTATCCTATGGGAAATTTTCCGCTGATTACAAATACCATGGAGTTTTTTTAGGAAGTCCAAAATGACGCCAGATAAACGCCAAAAGCGTGTTTCCATACACAACCGACCATTTTCAATACACGGAGAAAAATACGGCCTCAAATTCTAACACTGGTTGCCAGAATTCTGATATTCAGTGCTAGAAAAGTATAGTAGTTTACTGCCAGTTCGGAATTCTAAGACTTGTTGTTATAGAAGTGTAAAAATGATTCTCACACCGTATAGTAAAAATGATACGTGCATATTACATTTGAAAGTATTCTCGCATAGGCGCGAGTCCTATATGCTGTATAGTAAAAATAATGCGTGCATATTACATTTGAAACTATTCTCGCACAGGCGCGAGTTATATTTTCATATGGATTTCACTATACGCATAGCATAAATGTTCGGCGTATAGCGAAAAATATTACGAAGTTATTAGTAAAATGTGACTCTTTATACCGTACTTTTGTAGAATACTGGAAAGTAATTGTTCCATTCACGTGGGCAAAATATATTTTGAATACTACAAAAATCACAATATGCCGAATAGAGTGTATTATTTGTATCAGTTTACGTGCCATATCGTAGGTTGATATTTAAATTTCTTCATTATTACTATACCATCATTGCAATTTTTATCTTCCATTCAATACTTTTTGATATTTAATATTTTTTTAGAAGCATAGTATTAATTCTAAACTTCGAGGCTCCCGTTTTCTCCGTGCAGACATTGAGGATTTAGGGAGGAAATAAATAAATTCGTATTCAGGGAGTAAAAATACATCGATAGGGAGTTACAAAAAATACATATAAGAACACACATACGTGTGTGTATCCGTGTGCATAATGTTGAAGTTTGCATCGTTGGAGTGCAACGAAAATTGACCTTTCTTCAATAGTTAAAATTTTTCTCACTGACTCAGGATATGAAAATCACTCAAATGATTTTTCCATTTTCAGTAGAGATTCACGATGTCAATTGATAAAAAAAAGCCTCATAATTTAAAGAATTAAAAAAAGTACTTTCTTTGCATTAAAAAATGCAAACGTCAACGCCATCCGTGTACGTATATTAGCATGCACATAGAAACCTATGTAAAACCGACGTCATCGGAACTTTACGTTCTAAAGAATCAGTCTAAAAGAACGATACGGGCGCGCAGCGCTTGGAGCCAAAAAGTTAACTCGGCTTGTATTCGCGAAAAGGGTATCGTCATCGCTCTCCTCTTCGCCTTACATATATGCTTCTTCGTCCCGCGAAAGCGCTGGCTCTTGAGCGCGCGGGCGCACGAGAGTTATAAACAACCACGATACGGATCAAGTTTATATCGGGATGAGAGGATGAAACGAGAAAATATCCGTGTGCGCCACGTGAAAGAGTCGTGCAACCAATTTTCTCAGAGTTTCTATTTTCTATATAGATACCCGCCGAAACGGGACTTTGAACGCGGTCGACGGAAGCGTGAGGGGCGCACGTTTTTTTTTCTCCCAAAGGAAGCTTCGTAAGGATTTAAAAAAATTTCAAATGAAATTCCGATGGAACGTTGGGAAGCAACAATTTTTAAAACTTGATCGCAGGAGGGGGGATAATTGAGAGTGTGAGCAATGTGCGAATTTCCGTTTTTGCAGCGAGGGTTCTATAATAATAATTTTGTAAGATGAGTTCAAATTTGAATTATTCGTTACTTAAAAATATTTATTAAATATTTTGAATAATTATTAATTTTTTTTAAAAGAATTATTAAATTTTTTTTGTAGAATTATTCAATTATGTTTTAAGAACTACTACATTATTAAATGTTCAATTCTTTCCGATATTCTTCTTCGACTCGATAAACTTTACCCTGCTTTTCTTCGCGGTTGATCTACACTTTCATAGGGATGCGGGGGAATTTTTGCAGAGTAGAAACACCCGTTCGTTCGCGTGATCAGTGCAAATGGAATACACCGCGCTTTTTTTGTTCATCTATTTTTTTCGTTCGTTTCTTTTTCCTATACGTGCCGGTTGACTTTAATTGACGATCGAGAGAAAGTTTGTTCTCCGCGATACGTGAGATTCCTGGCGAGAAGATTAAAATGTTGCAACATGCGCCGTTGCGCGAGTTGCCCATTTTTCGTATACTCTTTTTTATGGCCCAGACGTCCTAGAAAACGTGTGGCGGGAACGTGCATCGTTTCAACGTTTTATGAATTATATTTCGAGGCGAAACAAGAAAAAAATTTCGTACCAAATTCAATCGAACATACAATAAGCCTAGATCGTTTCTTTTTTCATATATTCTTCCTCCTATATTCTTACTATTCCTCCTCTTTGTAGGGAGTTGCTTTTTATTTATATTATAACTTTTTTTTTGCTTATCGATTTCGTAAGTCTCTACTAAAGATAGGAAAAATCGTTTTAGTCATTTTCGTACCGCGAGTGGGCGAAAAAAGTGTGAACAATTGAAGAAAGCCAAATTTTTGTTGCGTTCCACCGATGCAAACTTCAACGTCATCGAAAAATCGATAGAATTTTACGCGGCCTCGAAATTCTCGATACGCCCATAAAGAACGAATATGAAACAGTTCGTGCGCGAAAAGCTTTTTTCGGAAGATCACGAAACACGATCTCACGGAAAAGCACCGAGTGATCTTGGGACGAAGAGAGTGGGAAAATTTTTCACGCATTTTGTAGTTGCCAAACTGTCTGACAGCTCTTGGGAAAATTTGCCCGCGCTGCTAATGAATATACGATAGCCGACGTCTTAAATAGACGGAAGATAGGGAGGCAGCGAGAGTGGAGGAAGCAAAGAAGAAAAGGGGTGTGGGAGTAAGAGAGAGAGAGAGAGAGAGAGAGAGAGAGAGAGAGAGAGAGAGAGAGAGAGAGAGAGAGAGAGAGAGAGAGAGAGAGAGAGAGAGAGAGAGAGAGAGAGAGAGAGAGAGAGAGAGAGAGAGAGCTGCAAGTCAGCATCATCATCTCATTCACGAACACTTTACGAGATTTCTATATGCAGTCTCAATTTGATGCAAGCGCATGTGCATCTCTCTCTCTCACTCTTACTTACATAACAGCATGTGCGAATATCGTAACAAATGATGACAAATCAGGCACGTCAGATCTACAATAAAGCG